>ML793861.1:346422-358559 GCA_009831015.1 Picea engelmannii | reverse complement strand
TTGTGCCGATCACATTCTTATTCTTTGGTCTTGGAACCAATTCCCAAGTGTCGTTTTTCTCTATTTGATCCAATTCTTCATCCATGGCCTTATTCCAAAATTCATCCTTGCTGGCTTCTTCAAAATAGTTTGGTTCAATTGTATATAAGAGTGCTAGGTATGTTTGTTCTACTAAACATATATTTCTTCTAGTCTCAACTCCTGCATCTTTGTTTCCAATAATCTGATCCGAAGGATGATTCTTCTATACTCGTTTTCTAGGTGTCTTTGGAGATACTTGTTGAACTTACTCTTCTGATTTTTTCAGATTCTTTTCATCTTCCTCTTCCTCTTCTACTTCTTTTTCATTTTCTTCTTCGAAAAGTTGTTCCATTGATTTGTTTTCTTCTTTCTTTGATTATGGTCTGCCTATGTCATCAATTGTTACGTTGATTCTTTCCACAACTTTGTTTAATCTTATATTGTAACACTTGTATGTTTTCCTTGTACTTGAGTAACCAACAAGTATTCCTTTGTCCACACGAGAGTCAAACTTTCCCATTCTGCCATCTTCTCTTTTGATGTAGCATTTGCTTCCAAAAACTCTGAAGTGCTTCACATTTGCTGGTCTTCCTTTCCATAGCTCGTAGGGAGTTTTATCAATGTTGTTTCTGAGCATTACTCTATTTTGAATGTGAAGTGTTGTATGCAATGCCTGTGTCCAAAACATATCTGTCAAATTTGAATCCATTATCATTTTTCGAGCCATTTCTTGTACTGTCCTTTTCTTTCTTTCAACAACTCCATTCCGTTGAGGTGTCCTAGCGACAAAGAATTGCCTTTTTATTCCATTATTGCTGCAGTAGTCCATAAATTCCTTTGAGGTGAATTCTACTCCATTATCCTATCTTAAGCATTTGATTCTTGAATCCATCTCATTTTCAACCATTTACTTGTAGATCTTGAAATTTTCAAAAGATTCTGACTTGTTCTTGAGAAAGAAAACTGCATTCATTCTTGTATAATCATCAACTAATAACATAAATTATCTCTCACCTTTTAAGACTTTTGTTGTAGTTGGTCCAACTAGATCAATATGCACAATTTCCAGTGGTTTTGTTGTTGAATATTCCTTTGATTTGAACCCGGTCTTTGTTTGCTTTCCTTGTTGGCAATGCTTGCATAAAGTGTTGGTTGGTTTCGTGATCTGGGGCATTTCTTTGACTGCTTCTCTTTTGTTGACTTTGACAAGCTTATCAAAATGCATGTGACTCATTCTTCTGTTCCATAGCCAATTTTCATCTTCCTTTCCTAGACAACACTTTTCATTTCCAATTTCGCTTAACACATATATGTTTCTTGAAGTTCTTACAGCTATAGCAACCAATTTCCATGAACCTTCTTTTCTTATCTCACACTTTTGTGAATCAAAAGTAATTTATGACCTTGGTCACACATTCGACTCACACTTAAAATATTATGTTTCATATCTTCTAGTAGTAGAACATTTTCTACCTTTTCATTCTTGTTCCCCAATTTAGACTATGCCTTTTTCAATGATTTTGGCTGAATCATCATTTCCGAAGGAGACCGATCCATCTCTTTCTTCTATTTATCTTGTAGAGTGACTGTGCATTCTTCATTGCTATACTGATATTTCTTTCTTATCCATGTCGTTTTCTGAGGTTCTTGTTTGTGAATCTATTGAGGTTCTCTAGGAGGGACTGTCATTTTGCAATTTTTGGCCATGTGTCCAAAATTGTTACATATTTAAAATTCCACTTGTCAAAATGAGATTTTTGACTGTTGATAATGTCATCCAAAAATTTTGAGCTATTCTGCATATTTTTCTTTTGAATATCCTTTCTTAGTGTGACAATCTCTGCTTCCAAGTTTCCAATGATCATGTCCTTTTCTTCTGGCTGTTCTTTGAGTGCTTCTTGAATTATGTTATCTCCTTCTATTTGAACTTTCAATTTTGTGATCATTTGTTCTAGTCCTTGAGTGTCTTCTTTCTTGTCTAGTTCTGCTTGTAGTTTCTTGTTTTTCTTTTTTTCTCTTCTGATAACTTCTATGGCACACAATAATTCTTCTCGAAAGTCAACTTCTACCTCTTCAATTTCTTCTTCGAATTCTTCATATTCTTCTTTGGATTATTCATATTCTTCTTTGAATACTTCTTTATCAGAGTCTTCTACTACCACGAATAAAACTCTTTATGTCTCACTGTCACTGACATCATCTTCATCCGATGATGAGATGTATTCTTTGGTGCAAAATATTTTCTTGAAAAATTTCTTTGTAGTTCTTTTACCTTTATATGTTTGTCTGCCTTTTGAGTAACCTTCATCATTTCTCTTTTTCTTATGAGGACATTTGTTATCAAAATGACCAATACCATCACAATTAAAACAAATTAAAGGAAGCTTACCTCTATCCCTACCGTTGGTTCCCTTGTTCAGTTTGTTGACGAAGTTGGCCACTTCTTCATCATCTTCCAATACGTCGTTGTTGTTTCTATATTATTCTTGTTCCTTTTTCTTTTTCTTTGATCTTTTGGATGATTTGAAGGCTGCTTCTTTTACATCTGGATTTTCCTATTCAGTTCTCATCTCATATGTTGTGAATATTCCATGCAGTTCATCCATTCTTATTGAGTTTAGATCCGATATTTCTTCTAGTGATGATATCTTAGGGTTGAATCTCATAGGAAGAGGTCTTAGTACCTTTTGAAAAATTACATATTCTTCGATTTCTTCTCCCAATCCTATGATTGCATTCACTATTTCATCGACTCGTAAGAAGCAGGCCGTGATATCTTCATCTTCCTTCATTTTTAGTTGTTCGAACTGACCTCTGTAAGTTTGAACCTTTGATGGCTTGACTTTTGAATCTCCTTCATAAATATTTTGAAGCTTGTCCCAAATCTCTTTAGTAGATTTAAAATGTGCAACTTTGGTGAATATCCTATCACTAAGACCATTCAAAAGTGCATTTTTCGCTTTGGAATTATTCTCATCGAGTTTCACTTCTTTTTCATTTGTTGGTGGAATTGCTGGTGCTGTGTATCCATCTACAATTGATTACCAAACTTGAAATCCATGTGCTTGTATATATGTCTTCATCCTTATGCTCCAAAAATCATATTCTGTCCATCAAATTGTGGTATTTCATTTTTATATGAGTTGGTACTCTCCATGATCTACCTTTCAGTGGTTAAACTGATTTCTGAAGGAACTTGCTCTGATACCAATTGTTGGATTGCTAAGAGGGGGGGTGAATCAGTAACAATGTAATTATAATCCTTTTTCTTCAAATTATGTATCAATGTAGAATTATTATCCAATAATGAGCAGTAAGAAATAAACAATCACACACACATAGTACACCAGTGTTTTATGTGGAAACCCAAATTGGGAGAAAACCACATAATGATTTTTCTTATATGTCTTGAAGAATTACATTCATTGGAAGCACCAACTTCCTTTGTTTTCTAGCTGCAACTAGAAGGAGGCTTCAACCCCCTAGTTTCTCAGGCTACAACCTGAGGGAAGATCCAACTCCCCAATTCTCTAACTACAACTAGAAGGAGGCTACAACCCTTATGTTCTCCAGATACAACCGGAAGGTGGCTACAACCACCTGTCCTTGCCCCATCCTGCCACCCTAAATTAGAAGTAGAATGATGGAACCACTGTCACACTATCACTGTGAGATATGTTGTTGTAAACCTATACCAATAAATCTTAACCATGCATCAACCTGTACCTCAACCTGTAATCAACATATACCATAAACAAGTGCATCAAAACATGTACCAAGTATGTACCAATCATGTATCAAATACTCATCAACTATGAATCATCAATATGTACCAACATCATCAACTATAAACCTCATGTATGTGCCAACTCATCAACTACTTGTCTCAACCATGTACTCAACATGTACCTCAACCAAAATCCTTCATCAATTTCATCATCCAAATCTGATTTTTAGCCCTGTAATAGACCTCATGTATATGATCACATTCCTGTAAACCTTCCTTAACTTTAACAACAAGAGACTAGCATTTTCATCAAACTTTTCTTTAGTCTCACATGCCTAGTTTTGGATTAGTCAACAACCCTAACTTGAAGTAATCATAACTTTGAACCTGTAATGTATAAATATATGAAAATGATACAAAATTTTCTTCAGTATGTTTTGTGTAATTCCTCCAGGTGTCACTACTGGGAACCTCTCAGAAAATGAGTTATAGAAAAAATGACATACCTTGATGAATTCTGGCTTATTCTAGAGAGCGATCTTGTAGAGAGTACCCCGCAAGAAATATTTGTTGAATATCTATGAAAATATTACAAAGAATACTAAATAATATAACCTAACCAACACATTTGGTCTCACTAAATTTGGAGCTTTTATGAAGAAGTTATGACGTGTTTACGTGAAACACCTGTTTTTTACTAGTTTTAGGACTAGCCAAAAACCCTATTTTCCACGGAGTGTAGCTCCCAAAATAAAACAACCCACAAGATGAATTTTTTACCATAGATAGTTGGGTATGTTTTATCAATGGAATAGAAATTTCACGGTCTGAATCATTATAGAAAAAACGTTATAGAAAAAATGGTGAGATTACCTGTAAATAACATACCTTAGAAAGCACCATCAAAAGAATTTATCCTTCCTTGCATTTCGGCCTTCTTTTCTTCACCTTCCCTCAGAAATTTGGCTGAGATATCCTTGGTTACCTTAGACACCTATAGATATTCAATATTCTCAAGTGTGATTAAAATGAGAGAGCCTTGCCTCTTATTTATACTCTCCAAGTAGATTCCTTAAAAACATCTTCTAGGTCACTTGGCCCACTTTCCTTATTTTAGGGTTAACCCACTTCTAATTTCTCCATTAAATTTATTATTGAAATAATTTATTTTGTATTCAATTTGAATTATAATAAACTCATCTCTTCACTTTATTATTTACCTTTTAAAATCTCTTAAACCACTTTGACTACTTTGACCTTTTGGGGCTTCTAGATGACATATGAGGGTCCTCCAACATCGTAAGGCCATACTCTCAAACCATGAGGAGTTATGTGGCATTCCACACACCACCAAAAATGTAATGACATGTACTATCCATATAGAATAGTATTACCTTCAAATATAGCGAAAATCATACCATTATCCATCAAACAAACTTGGGTCCATTACCCAAACCTAGGTTCTCCAACTTCACATGGTCATAACTCTCTAACCATGAGGAGTTATGTGACGTTCTACATACCACCAGAAATGTCATGACAAGAAATATACATCTAGGATATTTTCCCTGACAAATTCACTATCCTTCATCTCATTATTCCATAATTAATCATGGTTTCTCTTACTCCGCAAAGCGTCTTCCTGAGGGATTTCACCATAAGGGGATCAGTTTGGAGTTCATCCATATTTAATTCTTATCAACCATGAAAAAAAAACAATGAGTCATATTTACATCAAACAATATTGGGTCCATTACCCAAACCTTTGTGCTATGGGGATTTCTTCAAGGGTTGAAATCAATGACAACCAACCTTAATCAACATCTTCATCATATCAATGACAACTCATTGATCCATCTTCATATATGCATTCCCATCAAGGACAATACATATTACATTACATCAATCATCAATCAATCAATCCTTTGGCATCAATCAATCACTTGACATCAATCAATCAAACCATTGGCATCAATGACAACATGATCCAACAATCTCCCCCTTTGGCATTGATGACAATACCAATATTGATGTCAACACCAATTACCAATTATTGATGTCAACATGTAGATAAGGCATGCTCTACATCAATAGTCAATGTGACTATCTCTCCCAAATGTGACTATATCTCCCAATCAATAATAATCAATCACATCAATGTGACTATCTCTCCCCCTTTGACATCAATGGAAAAGGGCCATTTTCCTCTTGGGGATGCTCCCCTTGCTTGAACTTTACTTGAGGATGCTCCCCTTGTCTGAGTGCCTTTGATATTCCTCTAAATAACATCTTCCCTTTTGAACAAGGGATATCACTCTGAAGTAATGCTGAAAATACATCGAACATACTCCCTCTGTAACCATCGCTCCTCTTAGAATTATGCCTCTGTGATCTTTATTCAAATATAGTGATCTTTACTAGGTATGCATCTGATAAATATCTCCTCCTAGAATCATGGGAAGATGAATGACTCCCCCTATGGGTATGTCTCCCCCTATATTCTCTGCAAGATCAATAATATGCTACCATATAATGATACTTGGACCTGTTCATGCATCAAAGTCATGCCATACCAACCATCATGAAACAACAGATATGTCAACAATAAAATAGAGAATCATGAGTAAAATATCAACTGAGTACATCTTGTACCAAAATGTGTGCTCATCATGCACAACACCTATGTACATCAACATCATGCAATGTGCCAAAAGATATCATCCATGGAATGTATCAATCATATGCCTCTATCAACATTCCAACATGTGCATCTACCAATATGCCAACCATGTGCATCCACCAATATTCCAACCATGTGCATCTACCAATATCCCAACAATGTGTCATATCACTCATGATATGTCTCCATCATGAACCAAGTACCATAACCATGCATCAAACAAATATCAATTGTTGTGCTATTCAAGTAATACCAACAACATAATATCATCAAACATATGCCATATATGAGTGTACCAAAATATGTACACCACCATGCACCAATACCACAAAATGATGAATCCCATACATGTATGCCAAATCCTCCATAAAACATGTGCCAATCAACCTGCTAGTAGGTGCCTCTACCAATGTACTAGAAACATACCAATCATGCATCAACTATAGATCATCAAGATATATCACATAACTAAGGTGTCATAACTTCACTATCATAACCAACATTGTTCTTCAACAGAAAATACATCAATCCATACTCATGGGTTAGTGCCATGCATCGAATATTTATTTTACATTTTCACCTTACATAATCCAATATAGAATCCTGAAAACCTACAACAAATAGTGTCAGAACCTGTAATAAACCATGTCAGACCCCGCATCACAAATTTATACCATCACATCAAACTCCAATACCTGTGCATAGCCCTTTTCTTTAGGCTTCACCACATATACACAACCCGTTTCACAGATAGCTCATGTATGTATGCGACCTATACAAGGTTAGCCTACATATGTAATTAACTAATACCACTGTCACCCACATATGAATTAGTAGATGACACATTTGAAATTCCCTTTAGTATTTCATTTTGTTCTGGCTACTCTGTCTTCTTCACCCACTTCTGTAGATGTCCCTGTGTTATAACCCTAAATTGCACCATACATGCTTACCTGGCATCAAGTCAACTCATTGCCCTTCATTGCGAAAACATCTGCTGAGAAACCTCTTTAAAAATCCTTTTGGGTAAAGGTACATGCACCCTAACCTACTACTGCACGCGGGTGAACGTTGGCAGGCCTACTACAGCCCGCGTTTACCTAACAAAGCACAAAAATAGGAAAGTTGTCGACGGGACAAAAATCTATGGGTCAGTTAACTGAAACTCCCGGCCATGCATGGCCGAGAGTTCGTCCAAAACCCTAGCTCCTTTTAGCCTATAAAAGAAGGGGTAGGGGTACTATTTGGAGGGGGAAAATTATAGGGAAGAAACTCTGCCCATTTTCCAAATCAATTTGTCCCAACCCTTTAGCCTTTCCTCAAGCCTAAGGAGAATTAACGCAAAGAAGTTGGAGGACAAAGAAGAGGAGGAGCCCAGGATCAGGATCAAGGAGCGATGGCCGGTCTCGACTTTGATTGTAAGTTGATTCATTTTGAAAATAATAAAAGAATACTTTTCTCGTCCCAATGCATGAGTTATTTATGATTTGTGCAATTTATGCTTAATTTCTAACCCTCTAGTAGAAAAATAGCATGCATGCGTAGTGTTTTGTCTTGATTGTAGGTGAACTTTGGAAGGAGTAGCGCAAGTAAGCAGGCAAAGCGCAACAAAGGATCTACACCAAACATCAGTAAAAAAGGTTAGTAGTTCCTTTCCATGCATGTGTCTTGAAAGAGGGGTTTAAGTTTTGGGTGGTAGGTCAAAAGGTCATTTCTTTAAGGTCAAAATCTGCATGCAAATCAGACCCTAGTTTGCTAGTCCATAGGGTATTATTTCCCAAGAACAGAATTGGCAACTCCACTGGGGAAATTTACTCTTTAGGGTTTCCGGATTTAGTTGAGGTTTTTGGGTAGTTTAAAGGATTATATTTTCTGTTTCTTTGTTTGTCTGTTTTCTGTTAGGTCAGAGCTAGTAGGGAACCTAGTTCTTTATACCAGTTTTTCCTTGACTGTGCTTGATGGTAATTATCAGGACACACAGAGGTACACGCGGCCTGTAGAAGGCCTGCACACGTGTGACCCGCACCCTAATCTCTTACAGCTCACGTGTGAACGCTTGCTGTAGAGGCTTCAATAGCGTGTAGGAGTCAGAGAGATTGAGAGGTAGTCCTCCTCTTCCCTGTTAGAATTATACATTCTCAGGGGGCTTTCTGGATCCTGACTGAGTCTTGTTGGTTCAAAGTCTTGTCTCAGTTTGCTTTATTGCATTTTGTTATTCATTACAATTATTTTTTTCTTTGCTATTAGAAGAAGCATCCAAGCCTTTAGGAGACCCTGGTTATCAATACCAGTGGCCTCTTCCAGGTTTGGGCTGCTTGTGTTTATTTTTATCTTGGAGTTTATACATACACGCAGCCTGTACAAAGGCAGCCGGTGGGTACCCACGCGTTGTTGTAGCTCAGCACGCGTTTGAATGTGTGTTGTTTCAGTGACAGTAGCGGGCTTGACATGTTGCTTTTCAATCAGGGTGGGGTAGTCATCCCCTCCTGTGGTGAGAAGTGTTCCTCTCAGGGGTTTGAGTCTAGGGTCGCACAGTTAGTAGGTTAGGGCCTCTTACCCTTACCCTGTTGTTTCTTAGTTAATAGTTGATAGAAAAGATTAAAAAGAAAGATTTTGTTTTATGGTTTTTAGACAAGCGTAAGAATCAGTGCTTTCTCGATTTCCATTGTGTGTATTTTCTCTGGTTCTTTGTGGTTTGCGCTTTAAGCTATAATTTTATTTTGTTTTCTTGGTTTTGTGCTTGTCAGCATTTTCCCTTTGTTGTTTCATTTAGCACTCAAATAAAAAAATATATATATCTCTTTTTCATTTTCTTCTGTGTTTGAAGATTGTGTTTCTGCATCAATAGCTAGGGAGAAGTCTTTTGTTCATATGTTTTTGCAGTGCATTCAGAGTATAAGTAGCTCGCAGTCGAGTGAAATTCCTTTATGTTTGCTGCATGAAATCTTAGAAAAATTGAAAAGAAAAATAAGTCTTTCTTTGTGAAAAGTTGTTGATTTTTGCATTTAGTAAAAGTCTTTTGTTTCCAGCATCTTTCATTTGTTTTTGCTTTGAGTCTTTACACATCATCAGTTTCACCTTCATACCCTGTGACGTAAAAAAGACAATAAAAGCAACGCTAATTTAAAATCTCTTAGACTTTTTGTTTGTAGGGTTCATACACTAGCTTAGGACTAGGGATTTGGAATAGGTTGGAGAGGAAACTCTCCAAGGCCACTCAAAACCAAACATTGGAGTCTGTGATAGGGAGTGTAGAAGTCCAGTTTCGTGGAAGTTATCCGGGACCCCCCTCTAACATAGGGAATAAACACGAGGTCGCGTAAGGAAAGGTAGCTGAGATAACCCCTCCAAAGCCGTACCAAGCGTAGTGGAGAACACATATCGAGGATTTGTCTTGGGATTCCGTCGTTTGCATTTTCCATAGGGCTTCGTGGGTCTAGAATCCGTTCGAGGTCCTCAGTTGTCTTCTGGACCATTTGATCTCGATACCGTTTGTTACACATTATTTTCATCATCCCTATGATCGTTAATGATGTAAACCTATATGTTTCCTTCAGAGGGGTCACAGTGGCCTGAGTTCCTGAAGAGAGAAGGGAGAAGAACTTTTCCTGAGAAAATAAGTTGCATTTTCCTATGTAAAAACCTTATAAAAAGGGATGTTTGCAGGTTGCTATATAGACAGGGTGTGAGAATGACCAATTCTCGCAGGTTGCACTATAGCCAGGGTGCGAACAGTTTGCAGTTTGCACTATAGCTAGGGTGCGAGAATACCAGCACGTGGGAAAGATGAGCGATTTCTCGAATCTTCTAGAAGGAGAAGCTTCTTTGGTGAGGTGGCATCCAAATGGTTTGGATCTTACTTGCTTTCATTATTTAGTGGGATCATCCTAACCTCCTCACCTTATCTTCTTTAGCTTATAAAAGGAGAGGAGTTATCATGGAGAAAGTTAGCTGGAGCTTGTTAGCTTGTGAGCTTGAGCTTGGGTTCGTTGGCTTGGAATTATTAGCTTGATTAGAGTGGATTTAAGATTTTCTTTGTCAAGATAGATTGTGAGTAGCTATCAGATCTATGGTTTCAGAATTCTCAGAGCAAGAAGTGTGTGGGGAACGAAGGACAGTAGGAAGGGACCTTACGACATCAAGGCTCTGGTTGTAAGTTTCTCTTTCAATTAATATGATATAGTGATATATTTCTTTCCCATAAAGTGAGATCTACTTTATTACATAATTCCTTTATCATATGTATAGATTAGCTATTGGATATATTATTTGCTTTCACTTTGGTTGGTTTGTGCTGTTTTGATCTTGACCGCACAAGAGCATTGGAGCGAAGCAAGGAACAATAGAGACCAAGGAAGCAATTACAAGGTACGTATCCTGTTCTCACTTCCAATTTAATTCAATAGTTAGATCTAGGGAAAGCGGTATATTCTGTCCTGTTTTGTTCTAGATCCAGGTGGATCTAGGGAGATCGGTTTGTGTCCGTACTTACAGATTTATCCAGAAACAAAATTGGTGACTCCACTGGGGAACGAATTGTTTCCTAGTTAGTCTAGTTTCCCTTGATTTGATTGCTTGTTTTCTGGTCTCTGAGTCTGTGGGAGATCCATCAAGACTCTCTGGATTTGAAAGTTCACTCAAATTTTGGTCCTTTTTCCAAATTTTGTGTTTACAGACATTCTCGCATTGTACCCTTTAGTGGCCTGTGAGAATCATTGATGTTCGCACCTTACTGTTCAGTTAGGTGCGAACTTCTCGCACCCTACCTATGTCTAGACTGCGGGAATACCTAATTCTCGCACTGCACTCTATTGCTAGGCTGCAAACTTGTTTGTGAAAACTTTTGGATTGGGTCTTGTCATTTTTTTTATGCCCAGTTTTTCTTTGAACAACTGGATTGAACTTTTAAAGCCTATATTGATCTGTTTACAGTCTGCTTGACATCCTTTGAGTTTCTTTTAGCCACTTTTGCTTTGTTTGGTTTTGAAGGATTAATCTCTTTCTTTGAGTGTCTTTCAATTACAAAGTGTGTGTTTTCTTTAGAATTGTTTAGGGAAAGATCGGATTTCTTCTGAATAGTTCGCTTTAAAAGAAAACTTTTAGTTTGGGTTTCATTGTTTTAAGAAAGTTCATTATTGCTTTTAGTGAAAATTTTGAAACGAAAAGATTTAATTTCTTGCTTTATATTAGATTGGGGGCATCCTTGCATTTGAAGTAGCAAAATTGCATGATTGATATTGATGAGTGCAAAAAATTTTGGGACATCGTTCACATGGGAATGATAAATGTTTTCTCCTTCTCGTAGCATAGATTTGATTGAAATGAAAAGATTGCATCTTCATATCTTTGCATAATTTTTCGAGTCGGTCAAAACACCATATTGTCCACGCCATCTTCCTTTTGAGTAACAACAGCCATAAAATAAAGCGCTTATAAAAATTGATTAGACATTTTTATCTTTTTTGGTAGCAAACCTACATTAGATTAGTTGTAGGGCTTTGGAATAGGTGTGAAAGATAACTTTCCAAAGCTGCAAACAAACATAGTATCCTGTGATAGGGAGAGATAAATCCATTTGCAACATATTGTCCTGGGAAGCCCTTCTAACACAAGGGTCAAGCACTAGGTCGCATTGGTGTTGGCAGAGTTACTCACCCTGCTTTGTTGACATCAGTGTAGAGATTGCACGTATTATGGGGGTCACTTGAG
>ML793861.1:328308-342599 GCA_009831015.1 Picea engelmannii | reverse complement strand
CATTTATGCTTTGAGTCATTTGTATTCTGAGTATGGGAATTCCTACCTCAGTGATGATATATTATTGTACTGTATTTCCTTGTTTGTTGGCAGGTTTCCGACCGACTGTTCCTTGTTCCCTACACACACTCGACAAAGTATTTAAGCTATCACTTTGTTCTAACTTCATACTTTGGGGGGCTCTCTGTTACACATTATTTTCATCATCCCTATGATCATTAATGATGTAAACCTATATGTTGCCTTCAGAGGGGTCACAGTGGCCTGAGTTCCTGAAGAGAGAAGGGAGAAGAACTTTTCCTGAGAAAAGAAGTTGCATTTTCCTATGTAAAAACCTTATAAAAAGGGATGTTCGCAGGTTTTCTATATAGACAGGGTGCGAGAACGATCAATTCTCGTAGGTTTCACTATAGCCAGGGTGCGAACAGTTCGCAGGTTGCACTATAGCTAGGGTGCGAGAATGCCAGCACGTGGGAAAGATGAGTGATTTCTCGAATCTTCTAGAAGGAGAAGCTTCTTTGGTGAGGTGGCATCCGAGTGGTTTGGATCTTACTCGCTTTCATGATTTAGTGGGATCATCCTAACCTCCTCACCTTATCTTCTTCAGCTTATAAAAGGAGAGGAGTTCTCATGGAGAAAGTTAGCTGGAGCTTGTTAGCTTGTGAGCTTGAGCTTGGGTTCTTTGGCTTGGAATTATCAGCTTGATTAGAGTGGCTTTAAGATTTGCTTTGTCAAGATAGATTGTGAGTAGCTATCAGATCTATGGTTTCAGAATTCTCGGAGAAAGAAGTGTGTGGGGAACAAAGGACAGTAGGAAGGGACCTTACGACATCAAGGCTCTGGTTGTAAGTTTCTCTTTCAATTAATATGATACAGTGATATATTTCTTTCCCATAAAGTGAGATCTACTTTATTACATAATTCCTTGATCATATGTATAGATTACCTATTGGATATATTATTTGCTTTCACTTTGGTTGGTTTGTGCTGTTTTGATCTTGACTGCACAAGAGCGCTGGAGCGAAGCAAGGAACAACAAAGACCAAGGAATCGATTACAAGGTACATATCCTCTTCTCACTTCCAATTTAATTCAATAGTTAGATCTAGGGAAAGCGGTATATTCTGTCCTGTTTTGTTCTAGATCCAGGTGGATCTAGGGAGATCGGTTTGTGTCCGCACTTATGGATTTATCCAGAAACACCCTTGACAGGTTTTGGGCTTGATAACCTGCTCATTGTGGTCTACCCGACTATCAACTGTACCCGCCTGGTGACTGTTCGCGTGCTGGAAAACTAGTTGCCAATCGTTTTAGGGACATACACGGGTGACTGCGGGGGTATACCGTGGTACCTAGGATAGACATCGGGCCATGCTTTGAAGAGTATACCTGGAGGGTGCTTCTATTTTCGAGTTGCACTTGCACCGGTAAGTTGCTCTAGTGTTGGTTGTTGTAACTGTTCTTCCAACTAGTTTAGTGGTTGCTTGACTTATCTCTTAGGGGATTCTTTTTTAGTGTGTGTTACTGTTTGAATGTGTAGAATACCTTAGCGTGTCTTGGATATTCTCAGATAGTGGAGGATCTTGAGCTCCTCTGGTCATGAAGGCTCCTGGGCCTGCCACCGGTTATACTGGAGCCACCCCCGCCACCATTGAGGTGGAAGCTAGACCAACAAGGGTCTTTCGAAGCAACCGGGTTACAAACCATTGAACCCGAACAACTCCCGAAGGAATCAACTGGCAATCTTGGTTTGGTTGAAACCCCAACCACTGATACTTGGCCATTGGTCATTGTACCAATCCAATTTTATGAACGCCTATCAGTGCCTCACACAGTTATGGAACCAAACACTATTACTTCCTTTGGGAATTCTTCCATTCCCACCACCATTGCTACCACAGGAGAAGCATCTCCTAACTTGTCATTGTCAGTCTGAGCCACCATGGTCTCGACCGCAACTATGTCGCATAGTTGACCGACCCCAACTATCGCGACGACCACAAATCCACTCACACCTAGTGCGACAGGCTCTCCGTTTTCATACGGTATGCCTAGTTCGAGTACAAGTCCTGCACTCACTCACTCCACTTTACAGAATTTGGGTCTGGGGGCAGGGAACTCTAATGCTCCTCTGCAAGGTCAACTTGGGGGAATTCCTATCCCTTTTAATGCTTTTCCTTATGCGGGAGGTCAGATCTCTCCTTCGTCCCCTTCGCTTGGTGGTCTGCAACAGAAGTCCGCCGGGCAGCCTGCACACACGAGTTCATTTGGAGCCGGGAGTCAAGGAACACTTGCGCAAACTCTGCTGGTAGGTTCATCACCGTTTGTTTGGAACATGACATTTGGTAACAACACTTTCGCATCCACTACTTTCTCGTCTGGGGGCACTCCCATCTTTGGACAGTATACTCCGGCACAGGGTACTATTTCTGCACCGGGGGCACATATACCAAGACCTTGGAACTTAGGACAAGGATCCGTTCCCTCCTCTAGAATGTCGTTCTGGGGTAATTCTTTCCATAGTCAATCGAACCCCAGATAGACTTCTATGCCTCTCCTAGCAGGACCGACATGGGGTAATCCTTCCCAAAGTCCGTCAAACACGATGAATGCCCAACATCCTATGTCCTTTATGGGGAATCAACCAATGATGTATCCACAGATGAAAAATTATTACGCTGGTCAGGGCCATGGTTTTTATCAGAATCTGAGCCAGCAGCCAAACGTTTCCTGGCAACCTGGTGCCAGTCAAACACCAGGACCCTTTTTCCCAGGCTATCAACAAAAACCTAAACTACCATTCTTGGCGACATTACACTCGCCTGATTTGACACGGTTGTTAAACGATCCTATTTTTCACGATCCATGTTGGCCTGCTATGCCAAAGAAGTTGCCTTCGGACATTCCAAAGTTCGAGGCCAAGCCTAACAAAGATCCAGGTGATCATGTGACTACTTTCCATCTTTGGTGTTCATCTAACTCATTGAAAGATGACTCCGTCCAATTGCGATTGTTTCAACGCGCTCTTATCGGGAGTGCCACAAAATGGTACATTGAGACTGATCTCTCAAGATATTCTTCTTTTGGCGAACTGGCGATGGCCTTCCTTAACCATTTCTAGTTACCTGTGAGATACGATGTTGGCATAGAGCTGCTTGACAATTTCGAATAGATGACAACGGACCATATCTCTGATCATATCTGAGAGTGGAGATGCCGAAAGAGTCTAATCAAAGTACCAGACCCACCGACATTCCTACTTGAGTGGTTCCTTAAGTCTTTAGTCCCATAATTGTCCAAAGACGTCGCAACTTATGGGGTTTTCTCCGAGGAAGATGCCATCATGAGGGCTCAACAATTTGAGCTCATCTATTCTTAGTATGGTTTATTATACAAGATCCTGTCGGATGCACCACGATCGATACTGGATAAAACTAGATAGAGAGTTGGACCACATGCCGATGGTATTGTTGGTTCAACACAAACTAAGTCCGCTGAGAAATTGACTAAACAATTGCAACAGTTATCTATACAAAACTCAGCGGCCAGCCATACTACTGCTTTGGCTGCTCCTCCTACCCAAACGTTGAAAGTACACTCCGTGTAGACGACTAACCCAAAGGCCACCCAACAGCCCGAAGGGAAGAAAAAACAACGCAAGAAGGGTAAGGGGGATAAAAAACCCACTGATAATGTTGGCGAGGGCACCATGGAAAAGTGGAAGGTGAGGTATCCATGCAACTTGTGTGTAGAAGACCACCCGACCCATCTATGTCCTCGACTTGTAGAGGCCCAGAAGTTTGTCACACAGCAACAAGAAGCTGTGTTGACTAATCCCTTTCAGCATGGGAAAAATTTAACTCAAGCCTCTACAAGTGCCGAAGGGGGAAGCTAGGAAACCTTCCCTCCTCCGAACAACTCCTCCTCTGTGAATGTATATATTGTTAGAGGTGATGCTTTAATTACGACTAGGGCACACGACTATAGTAAACCAAGCGCCTCTGAGAAGGGTAAAGAAGTCGAGATCCCATCTCTTCCTCTACAGATCGAGAAGACATTGGGTGAAACAATGACACGTATTCCAAAGGGTGCATTTAAGAAAGCTTCTCACAACCCAAATGCAAGGGCCACCCATAATTACTCTATGGCTGAAGATTTATCACAAACCCCTTGTGCGATGTCCTCTTTGGAAGTCCTCCAAAGCTGCCCTGCTCAGAGGAAAGCCTTGTTGACTGCTTTAGGATCTACTAAGACTTGTAACCCGCATACCATCATGTTAGATACGACTGACTTAAAACCTCGTCTGCCTTACCACATCGCGTTTCAGATAGTAGTGGCTCATCCCACGAAATTTTTTACACGGAATATCTTCCGCACGGTGGTCAATGAGGGCGCTTCGACTTGCGTCATGTCGTTAGCATGCTGTAAATCCATTGGTCAGTCCGCTTTGTCTCCATCACCTACTATCCTCACTGCGTTCGATGGTCGTTCTTTCCAACCACATGGCATCCTTCCTTCCTTCCCTGTGCAATTAGGCGGGAAGACCGTGTGCGTTGAAGTATAGGTAGTCGATGCTCCCCTCGACTATAACCTCTTGTTAGGTTAGAGTTGGACTTATGCTATGCAAGCTGTGGTTGCTACAGTTTTCCGAGTCTTGTTGTTTCAACACGAGGGTTAGATAGTGACCATTGACCAATTGTCCTTCTCTAGACCTGACCCATCTTTGGGGGCATCCACGGTTCCCATGATAGATAATCCTCAGCCCAACGTCGTTAACGTAGGAGTTGGTTTGTGCCCATCCTTGATGGGTACCTTTTATTATCCACCTCCTCATAACGATTTCAAGTTTATATCGAATCACCACAAGGCTGAGATTTTTCATGTTTCGTCATTCCGCACGACTTACTTTGAGGATCCGTGGATTCTTCCTTCCCCATCAGCCGCGATGGATGAGACAGGGCACTCTGGCATGTCCATGCCCTTGTTGGCTACTGAAGTAGCATACTCTTTAGTCCAGCAAGCTTCAACTAACCCTTATCCGACTCCCGCACAAGAGTTGGATCCACCTCTAGAGCCTATTTGGGCTCAGGGTTCTCTTGCTACCACCGATTCGTTAGACTTAGTCTTGCCTTCTGACGAAGCAGTAATTGAAGCAATGACTAGTTCGAAAAAACCTTGGGACGATCTTCATCACAGATCATATTTCCTCCCAGAGTTACACTGAATCGAGGAAGGACAATTCACTATCACCATGACGGGAGATCAACAGTGTCCTATTAACCTCTTAGCTACACAGGAAATTTATGCTGAGGGGAATATGGCGACTATCGCTGAAACTATACCTATCAACATCTCCCGAAACCCTGGCGTCATGGAGAATGTCTTCGTCGGAGCGGATTTCTTCCCCGAGGAGATTCAAATTTATACAGATCTTTTCAAAGAATTCCGCGACGTTTTTGCCTGGTCTTATGAGGAAATGCCAGGTATAAAATAGTTGAACATGAAATCACAACGTATCCTGATGCAGCCTGTTCGACAAAAACTTCGTCGAGTTAATCCCAAGAAAGAAGCAACCATCAAGAGTGAGGTTGAGAAATTGCTCAAGGCAGGGTTCATTTACCCTATTCATTTGACTCAATGGGTGTCAAACCCCGTGACAATCGATAAAAAACAAGGCACGATTCATGTATGTACCGATTTCCGTGATTTGAACAAGGCATGTCCAAAAGATAATTATCCAACCCCATTCATTGACTAGATCATTGATGAATGTGCCGGTTGTGAAGCCTTTTCGTTCATGGATTGTTTTTCAGGCTATAATCAAATCCAAATCAAACCTGAGGACCAACACAAAACGACATTCATTTGTCCGTGGGGTACATTCGCCTATCGTAAGATGACTTTTGGCCTTAAAAATGTTGGAGCCACTTTCCAGCGGGTCATGTCTTTTGTGTTTCACGACCTCAAACATATAGTCGAGGCCTATCTAGATGATTTAGCATCACGCTCTCGCAAGCGAAAGGATCATTCTATGCACCTCAGACTAATCTTTGAACGCTGTCGCTACTTCAGGATTCGCTTGAATCCCAACAAGTGCAACTTTTGCATCACGTCAGGACGTTTGTTAGGTTTCATTGAATCAACAACAGGGATCATGGTGGATCCTCTTAAGGTGGAGGCAACAATCCAGTTGCCCCCCCCACGCACAATCTTACAACTTTAAAGTCTTCAAGGCAAGGCGAACTTCTTACGACGCTTCATCGCCAACTATGCTGAAATCACCAAGGGTTTATGCGTTTACTGAAGAAATATGTTCCTTTTTTGGGACGAGGCTTCTCAACGCTCTTTCGATGCATTGAAACACGCCCTCACAACTGCACCTCTGCTACAACCACCTAATTATAACAAGGATTTCCTATTATATCTAGCTGCAGCAGAGTCAACCATAGGCATGGTTTTAGTTCAGGAAGATGATTCATTTTCAGAATACGTGATCTATTAACTGAGTCAAGGCCTCGTAGGACTGGAACTTAATTATACCCATCTCGAAAAAATTGCATTGGCAACAGTTCATGTTGTTCAACGGTTCCGTCACTATGTTCTATTTCGCAAGACCACCGTCGTTGCTGTCATGAATCCATTCCAGTACATGTTGACACGATGAGTTATCGGCAAAAAAATCAGTAGATGGATGGTATTCCTCCAAGAATTTGACTTAGACTTCATTTCAGCAAAGTCCAAGAAGTCACTGGTCTTCGCAGAACTTATTTCGGAGCTTCCGATTGAGTTAGGTGACGTTGTGCCTGAGGAATCGCCTATCCGGGGGGATATTTTTTTGATTGAATCGTCGGACCCCTGGTACGGAGATATACTGATCTATCTCCAGACTTTGAAGTGCCCCACCTCTGCTTCTCGTGATGAGCATCAGCGGATACGCCATCAGGCTAAGAACTATCTCATACTCGATGATACATTGTATCGAAGAGGTGTAGACTGCATCTTGTGTCGATGTCTCACTCATGAGGAGGCCGTCATAGTGCTCAATGATTGTCATACATGAGCTTGTGGCGGTCACTTATCTGGGTTGGAAACAACCCAAAATATCTTATGAGAAGGTTACTTCTGGCCCACACTTATGAAAGATTGTATCGAGTCGGTCAAGAAGTGCCATCCGTGCCAAATCTTCTCTCAGAAGATGAGGGCACATCCAGCTCCTATGTTTCTGGTCATCACAGTTGGTCCCTTCACTAAGTGGGGGATTTCTTACACTACATGCAACCCCCCATCAGCAAGGGGGCATCGCTATATCATCGTAGCTTTCGACTACTTCACTAAGTGGGTCGAAGCTATGCCAATGTTTAAAGATGATGGAGAGACTGCAACTCTCTTCTTATTCAACCAGATCATAGCACGGTTCGACTTCCCGAGAGAGATTGTCACTGATCATGGCAGTCACTTTCAGAACCAAATGATGTCTGAGTTAACATCAAATCTTGGGTTACGGCAAGAACATTCCTCACCTTACTACCCTCAAGCCAATGGGCAAGTGGAAGCTGTAAACAAAACTCTTAAGACGATTCTACAACGAACTATCAACTCAGCCAAGTCAAACGGGCATTTGATGTTATACTCGGTATTATGGGCTTACCGAACATCTGTTAAGACCGCAACCAATTTCTCACCTTTCCAACTCATTTACGGGATGGAGGCAGTCTTTCCCATCGAATGTCAAATCCCATCTCTGAAATTGGCAATACAATTATTTCCAGACACTTCTCCACTTGAAGAGCGGTTAGTACACGTTGAGCAGATTGATGAGAAGCATCGCGATGCGGCCCTAGCCAACGAGGCTCATAAACATAAGGTTAAGTGTCAATATGATAGGTCCATTCATCCTCAGATTTTTTCTGAGGGCGACCTTGTCCTGGTCTATGACCAAGATAAGGACCCCCTGGGGGCAGGAAAGTTTAAACCCATGTGGTTTGGACCCTTCATTATTAAGGAGGTCTTAAAAAAGGGCGCTTATTATTTGGTCGATTTTGAAAGGAATGCTTTGGCGGAGCCTAGAAATGGGCTTTACCTCAAGAAGTATTACTCATAGAAAGGTCACTGTGGGTAACTTTTGTAACATATGTATAGTCTTTGTACTATTACTTTTTTACATTTCTTTTTAAAGAACGTGCTATGGATGTGTCATTGATGTTATATTTCATCAATATGATAGATGTCAAGTGAGTCCGAGGTGTTTGTTGGGTAAGCGGATGGTGCTAGTCAACACACGCAGAGGCTTGCCTCTGCAGCTTGGGTAATCTTTACACCACGGGGTCAATTGTTATCTTCCGGAGGGATATGCTTAGGTGACGCCACAAATAATGTTGCTGAGTATAATGTATTTATCGAGTTGCTTCATGACGCTCTGTCATTGGGTATCTCTCGTCTCTGAGTCTATCTAGACGCTCAACTGGTTTTGTCGCAGCTAAACAGAATATACCGGGTTCATGACCCAACTTTACACCGATGATTACTTAAGGTACGTCTCTTGGAACACAACTTTTATTATATTACATATTTTCATGTTCCTAGGAGTCTAAATCAAATCACATATACTCTAGCTAATCACATTTTAGATTGGCATCTTGCTCACATATAAAAAGATCATGAACATAAACATGTAAATACATTTTTGCACACATAATCCATCAGACACAAAAAAGGGATAAAAAACCATATATAAACATCATAAAATCTTTAGAGTACATAGATGGGCGCAAGCGCCTCAAAAAGTGGGAATAGTAATGAGTCACCAGGCTTATGCCCTCAAAAACTATATATACAATAAGGTGCTCGTGGCACATAAAGAGTCTAAAAGTCTGCTCAGGGCCTGTGGGCTCTGTTATAATCATCTACAACGCGGGATAAATGCCTAAACAATCGGACCCATGTCGGAGGTGCCCCCACAACATGAGTCTGCATGGACAGTGGCAGGTCCTCTATCTCTTCCATGGGAACGGTGCGAGTGAGCGCAGTGAAGTTTCGCTCAATCCACCTAAGAACCCTCTCAGCCTCTCCTGCTGGGAGGTTCCTTGCTACTGCTGCTCCCCCAGCGGCGGCAGCTGCGGCTTCTGGCCGTGGGCGATGCCTGTTCTGTGCATAGTCAACAGGTCGCACGGGTCCCACATCTGCATGCAATAAACGTTCACTCATAAAAAACTCTGGTATACAAAAACATGATATATATATATATATATCAAAAAGACATAAAAATTACATATGCAAACAAAAAAAACTATACAGGTGGAGACTTACCCATCTCCCCTCGCTCCTCACCAGGAGGCACTGGTATCGCTGGATCTCTGGAAAAGTCGATCCCCGCGTATGGGTAGTCCTCAATAGTCGAAATCTGTCATGACAACCAAGCAAAAAAGTCGTCGTCGAAGGCCTCCACGGTCCTTCCACTACCCTGTCACGGCAGTAACACTACCCATCTGCATACTGCAGGGAAAGTGGCCAGATGTCCTCATACTGTCAGTCGAGGACTAAAACACGAAACTCTCTCGAAAAAGAATGAACACAGGATAGTCCCAAACCCGAAGTTCCTGTGTGTCCGTTGTCGGCATGCTATCAATTGAATCTTCATGCACTCCAAAAGTGTGGTACTCCATTCTAAAATGTGTGCATTCCTGCACTGGATCGCACAGTTCATATGTGCGCACGAAGCCTGATGCACGACCGCTGAGCCGGTAATCCACCCAATGAGCGATAAAATAGTCTGTAGGGCGAGGCTGGTAATCCTACTAACGAGTACCAAGGACATTCTATGATCGGTCCCAGCCTCACAATACTCATCTATAAGCTCTGAGACTTTGCTCGGCCCCGCAGGAAAAGTATGAAAGTTGACTGGTTCCCTCTCCTCGAGAGGCCAGTCAGAAAGTAAATATCCTCGGTGGTGGGCACCAAGGATTTCCCCTCTAGCATGAAAGCCTCTGCATCTGGGTGCCAGTAATCAACCAAGGCATTTAGTAGCCATGGTTGCGCGTGCATGAATGGACATAAAAATAATTTCACCAACCCGCACTGCATCAGTACGGCCACAACATTCGGATCTGCAACCACTAACTCATTGGCGGTCTCATTCTCCCTTTCCCTCCACTGAACATACATCCTGCCAACACAACAAAGAAAAAAGGAGGGTCAATACCTTTGTAATTTTGGTTTTTTCAACATGCGGGGGGGTGCCCGAGGCCTATAGAGGTGACAGTCGCGGGTACCCGCGGGCAGGATTCTCTCTGCTCGCGGGTAACCGCGGGCTATCCCTGGACAACCTGCGTTTTCCTAGGGCCGACCTTTTTGAGGTCGACGCCCACCCCCAAAATCAACTAACTGCTAAAAATGAAGTATTGAATAGCTAGACAAGGGAGTTTGTACTTACTTGGTCCAAGCAGAAGTCCGTTTCGTCCACCGTAGCTCTCAGAATCACGATCTTTGGCAAAGGGGGTCTTTTGGCTCCAGAGTCAATTTCCAAATCAACAATGGTGATAATGAGCTGCCAACTTCTATTTATAGACTTTTTGGGCCTCTTTTTGTCACTTTTTTGGGCCCCTTTATTAGTTTCTTTATACCAAAAACCATTTAGAGTGATCCAGGAGTTATATGGGAGGGATTTGATCAGGTATTGGGACAATTTTTATTGAGTTTCGAAAAAAAAAAAAAAATAGTGACGGTCCATAATTTTTTTTTCAAAAATCAACTTGAGCATATAGGTTAGGATTCTGCCCCAAATTTTGCATCTCGTTGCCTTTTTTCCTATGATATAGGATTGATCCCATTCGATTGTGACACGGAACCATCATATCTGCTCTAGAAGTGTCGCAACTTGGTGGTAGAGCTTACCAAAACATGGATTCCCTAGGTAGGTCCTGGTTGCATTATGGTGTCCATGTCGTTTCTAACAACAGTGTAAGCTCGGGAGTCTGTATAGTCTTTCCTGAACATGAGTTTGAGCCTCATTTGCATGGGTCTTTTTCACTCTTTGACTTACCCTCCGGACTCCCAAAACATAACGGTTCTCCTTTTAAGCCCTTTTCAGACCCTCTAAACATGAAAAGATTGTCGAGCGATCTTGTGGCCTTTCACGCTTGTTAAACTGAAATTTGAAGTCACGTCTGTCCGGCGGTAGTTTACCCCTTTTTGGTCCGGACGGTCAACTGTACGAACAAATGAATACTCTATTGAATTCCCATTATTTAGAAAAGTATCCTCAGGTATAATTTTATTCTTTTTTTGGGCCTGAGGGACTAAATTTACGAAAAAGAAATCCCCCCGGAGTCCATAGTTAAGCTCTTTTCAGACTCCCTAAAATTGAAAATATCGTCGAGTGATCTTATTCTTTCACACTCATTAAAATGTTCCAGAAGAACATTCCTGACAGAGTCCATAGTTAAGCTTTTTTCAGACTCCTTAAAAGTGAAAAAATAGCCAAGTGATCTTGTCCTTTTCACACTCGTTAAAATGGTTTTGAATTGACGTCTAATCGGTGCTAGTTTATCCCTTTTTCGAACCGACTAGACTATTGTCGAAAAAGGTACCCCAATGGAGTTTCCTTTTATGCTTTTTTGGACTCTCTAAATATGAAAAACCACCGATCTTACCTTCTCTGGGTTCGTTAAACTTACATTGAAGGACGTTACCATTGTGTGTTCTATCAACTGCATTTGCATACCGTACCCATCAGCCTTGTAATAGTTTGCTTCTGTGTCTTAACACCTTTGGCCACTGGAGGATTTTTCCCGAGTATCATTTCTCTAGAACATTATTCTTTTACTTGTGCCTTGAGATTGTATGTTTGTTGTACTCGTTCCTCCATTGTAACGTAATATTCCTTTATTCTTTTTAAAAAATTATCAAAAAGAACAAAAAAATCAAATATACCCCAAAAAGAGGATGGGAAAAGTATTTTCTTTATTGGCAGCATAATGAGTCGCCCTTGGATAAAACACATCTATCCGTTTGATTCATCAGACTATGGGATGTAGTACGACCTTAGGAAGCTGTGCTCACTATATAGAGTTGTGTCCTCCACCGTTTGGTTACTCTTCCAAACATATGGAGAGTTTGCGCTGTCTCCTTCTTCGTAGACTTATGATTAACATATATGTTGCCTGAGTCTTATCACTTGTCATGCTATTATCCAAGGGAAGTTTGTCACTGATCTTGAGTCGGCCCCTCTGCAATATGTCTCTTGTCCGCATACTCGGCCATCCTGAACGTCCAATCAAGTCTTTGTTCAAAATCACTGAAGCCTTCAGTCCGATCATCAAGATTATAAAGTCCATAACCAACGAGCCGTCGAAGACCTATGGGTATTGCATTCGTACACTCATATTACACTCCTGCCCAAGTTTAGAAGATTTTGAAGTTGTTTCTCGAGCTCTGAAGTATAGCCATCAGGCCGAATCAGCTTCTCGGAGATGGATACTTTATATGTATATCTTTTTGATTTCGAGATGTAGCTCCACTGTGTATTATTCGCGGCTACTCTTTATAGTTATTTGACATGGATCTACAATGTATTTGATTGGTAGCCATGATTCTATTTTATTCTGAGCATGGGTATGCCCGCCTCGGTGAGACATTTGTTATTTTGCAGACGACACCTCCTGATTCCTGATTCTTGGGCTCACTCATTCAGCATATCAGTACATATTGGTAAAGAATTGGTCATGTATTTTGGCCATCAGATGCTCTTCTGACCTCACACATTAGGGGGAATATGTTATAACCCTAAATTTCACCATACATGCTTACCTGGAATCAGGCCAACTCATTTCCCTTCATTGTGAAAACATCTGCTGAGAAACCTCTTTAAAAATACTTTTGGGTAAAGGTACACGCACCCTAACCCACTATTGCACGTGGGTGAACGCTGGCATGCCTAATACAGCCCGCGTTTACCTAACAAAGCACAAAAATAGGAAAGTTTCTGACGGGACAAAAGGCTATGGGTCAGTTAAATGAAACTTCCGGCCATGCATGGCCGAGAGTTCATCCAAAACCCTAGCTCCTTCTAGCCTATAAAAGAAGGGGTAGGGGTACTATTTGGAGGAGGAAAATTATAGCGAAGAAACTCTGCCCATTTTCCAAATCCATTTGTCCCAACCCTTTAGCCTTTCCTCAAGCCTAAGGAGAATTAACGCAAAGAAGTTGGAGGACAAAGAAGAGGAGGAGCCCAGGATCAGGATCAAGGAGCGGTGTCCAGTCTTGACTTTGATTGTAAGTTGATTCATTTTGAAAATAATAAAAGAATAATTTTCGCGTCCCAATGCATGAGTTATTTATGATTTGTGCAATTTATGCTTAATTTCTAACCCTCTAGTAGAAAAATAGCATGCATGCATGGTGTTTTGTCTTGATTGCAGGTGAACTTTGGAAGGAGCAGTGCAAGTAAGCGGGCAAAGTGCAATGAAGGATCTACACCAAAAATCAATAAAAAAGGTTAGTAGTTCCTTTCCATGCATGTGTCTTGAAAGAGGGGTTTAATTTTTGGGTGGTAGGTCAAAAGGTCATTTCTTTAAGGTCAAACTCTGCATGCAAATCAGACCCTACTTTGCTAGCCCGTAGGGTATAATTTCCCAACAACACCCTGCTCCTCATAACTTGAGCTCTAAGCATCCATATTTTCAAAGATGTCTCCCTTCCTTACTTCATTCATTCTTCTAGCCATGCTATTTGAAGTCCTCATCATATACTTTCTTCTTGTGTTCCAACACTCCTGGGATTTGCGGCCAAATCCACTACAACTGTAGAATCTCATGGTGTTATAGTGAACAACAATGTGTCCTACTTGATCACATCTCCAACACCTTATAGTGTCATGAAATATTCCATTATATCTTCTTTCATAATATCTACATTCAAAAGTTTTGTGACCATACTCATTACATGAATAACAATGTGTTGACGGGCGAAAACGACCGTCCGTCAATTAAGAGAGTGGAACCGGTCCGGGGTTGTCTAATAACCCAAGCCGTTTGGAATGGACCACCCTGACGGGTTTAACGGCTCCGTTGGCCGCCCTAAGGTCTCCTAAGGAAGCCGAAGAGGAAAGCTGATCTGAGTTAAGTGATCTAAATAAGCAAAACTAACTATAATTTATAAACAAACATTATTTATATTTTCCTTTCAAATATGATCTTAATTCTAGAAGCTTCAAGAGAATAAAATCAAACAAATCATAGATAATTCTTTTTTATTATTATTATAAGATGCAAAAAAGAATTTAATTAATTAATATC
>ML793861.1:316170-328250 GCA_009831015.1 Picea engelmannii | reverse complement strand
CTCATACTAAAGAGAATGTCTTAAGTTTGTCTCAAAGCAAGCCAAGGAATGGAACTATTTGAAAAGGTTGATTCTGTAGCTCATTATAATTATCAAGATTTTAATAGGGGCCCTTTAAATTTTGTAAAAATATAAGGGGAGTTATTGGGGCCCAACACAATGCTCATGAAAAATACTTTCATACCTTTGCTTTGGTGTCCCAAATATAGCTTCTTGATGTCTTCCTTGCTTTGTTCTTTTGAAATTTTCCTTGCCTTGTGCAGATGGTTTCTCTGCAACATTGTCTTCCTTCTTTGATGGACTTAACTCATGCTTCTTTGAGGTGCTTGCTTCAACATGTGTAGCTTCTTCTTTGTATCCAAGACCTAATTTATCATATGGTGATCTTTGACTTTCCAAGATCTCATCCAAGATTTTTGAGCTATTTAAGAATTTATTCGACTTCTCCACTTTCTTTCTAAGATCAACAATTTCATCTTATAACTTATCACATGACTCTTCATTTTCATTAATTTGATTCTTCAAAAGTTCTTCTACCCTTTTGGATTCTTCAATTTGGGTCTTGAGATGAATAATAGTTTCAAAACTTTTTCTAATCTCATCATCTACCTTCATATCTTCTTTTTCATTCTTTAGTCTTGTGATCTCTTCTTCCTTTTCTTCCAATTTATTCTTATTTCTCTCTTCTTGTTCTTTGAGCATTCCTTTAACTTCAAGATGTGCCTTTGACTCTTCCTAAGAAACTTCTTAGTGTTATCCGAGAGATAGTTATAGTGTGTATAAAAATGATCACTTCTGTATCTATATAAACCCTCTTCAACTTCCTTTTAAAGTTCTAATAGATATTATTCTATTCTTTCCATGGGATAACTACCATCAAAATTTACACAAACTATTTCTAGATCATCTTCTTCACTTGAGAAAAATTCAACATCATCACATTTTGAATCATTGCAATCAAGAGTCTTTGGAGATTCTATATCTTAATTTGAAATGCTTTTGGGATCTTCCTTTGTGCTATCTTCACTTGAAATGTTTTCAAGATCACATTTAGAAATAATACAATCAAGAGTTTTTGGATATTCTTTACCTTTGATAATCTTAATGGAGTGTTCTTCATTATGTTCCTTCTCCATCTTTCTTTGATATGTCTCCTTTAGCTTTAGCCATAGATCCTTGGCAAAAGTGCATTTTTCCATGCTTTCTTTGATAGGGCTTGAGATTCCACTAAGAATGGTCTTGAGAGACAATGCATCATTCTTCTTTACTTCACTTTGAGCTGCATACTTTGACTTGTTCCTCAAGGGAACCGATCCACCGATGGCTTCCTTCCAAATAGTTGCTCCCATTGTCTTCAAATATAGTTTCATATCTATTCTCCAAATAGAATAGTTTTCCTCATCAAGTATTGGTATTTCATCATCCATTTGTGTGTCTATGGATCTCCTTCAATCTTGTTAAGTCTTTTAGTGAAGGTTCACTCTGATACCAATTGTTGGACACACCAACTACATTGAGAGGGGGTTGAATAGTGTAGGGCTCTTTTCCCCAAAACTCCTTAGTTAACAATCACCATTTATTGATTACTCATTGATTTCATTTATAACCAGTTAAATGTCCACACATATCAACAAGATATATCAACAATATATCATCAACAATTCATCACCACAAGGAACACAAAGAACACAAGATGTATGTACAATTTTCTTTTTATTACGGACTACAATCCTTGGGGTTTTTCAGCAACAATTGAATAGAGTACAAATATACAAGAGAACTAGATATGTAATGAAAGACTCAACTTACACCCTCATCACCAACTGATATGAGGAAATAATCCTCAACATATATCAATCTGTACCATAAACAAGTGCATCAACTATGCACCAACCTGTAATCAACATGTACCATAAACAAATGCATCCAACCATGTTCCAAGTATATACAAATAATTTTTCAAATACTCATCAACAATGACTCATCAATATGTACCAACATCATCAACTATACACTTCATGTATGTGTCAACTCATCAACTGCTTGTCTCAACCATGACTAGTTTTGGATTAGTCAACAACCCTAACTTGATATAATCATAAATTTCTACCTATAATAAATAAATATCTAAAACTGATGCACAATGTTCTTCAGTTTGTTTTATACAATTCCTCCAAGTGTCACTACTTGTAACCTCTCAAAAAAGGATTTATAGCAAAAATGACATACCTTGCTGAATTCTGACTTATTCTAGAGAGCGACCTTGTAGAGCGTTCTCTGCATGGAATATTTGTTGAATTGATATGAAACTATTACAAAGCATACTACAGACTGTAATCTAACCAACACAATTGGTCTCACTAAGTTTGGATCTATTATGAAGAAGTTATGACATTTTTAACCGAAACACCTGTTTTAGACTAGTTTCAGGACTAGCAACAAACCCTATTTTCCATGGAGTGTATGTACAAAAATACAATGCCCACAAGCTGAATTTTTTACCAAGGATACTTGGATATGTTTCCTCAATGGAATATCAATCTCACAGTATGAATCATTATAGAAAAAAAATGTATTACGAAAATGGTGAGATGACCTGTAAATAACATACCTTAGAAAGCATCATGAAAAGAATTGATCCTCCCTTGAATTCCGTCCCTCTTTTCTTCACCTTCCCTCTGAAATTTGGCTTATATAACCTTTGGTTATCTCATTCACCTATATATATTCAATATTCTCAAGTGTTCCACACCAAAAATGCTCAAGAAGCTCTCACAAGAAGCTCTTCACCAATACTCCAAATGATATTCTCACAAGAAGCTCTCCATTGATCCACAAAAAGGATGATCTACAAGAGACCATTGTTATATTATTTATACTTTCATCCTCTAGGTCACTTAACCCATTTCTACATCACTTAACCTATTTTCCTTATTTTAGGGTTAACCACTTTCCATAAATAGAATCTCCAATACTTTATCATTTTTAAATATTCCTTCTTGATTTTGTCACCTTACTTTATCATTTCTTGATTTTGTCACTTCTCTTTATTATTTAAATAATCCACTTTGAATTTGTCACTTTACTTTATCATTTAAATAATATTAACCCATTTCTAGGTCACTTAACCTATTTTCCTTATTTTAGGGTTAACCACTTTCCATAAATAGAAAGTTCTCCAATACTTTATCATTTAAATATTCCTTCTTGATTTTGTCACCTTACTTTATCATTTCTTGATTTTGTCACTTCTCTTTATTATTTAAATAATCCACCTTGACTTTGTCACTTGAATTTATCATTTAAATAATGATTTATTCTTTTAGGTCACTTTGACTTCTTTGACCTTGGGGGCTTCAAGCCTTCATGTGGGAGTCCTTCATCTTCGTAAGGCCATAACTCTCAAACCATGAGAAGTTATGTGACATTCCACATACCACTGAAAATGGCATGACAAGCACTATCCATCTAGGATAGTTTCACCAAAAATTTCCTTGATCTTCATCTCATTATACAAGCATGGGTCCTCCAACCATTCTTCTAGGATAACTCAATCCGCAAAGTGTCTTCTCGTGAGGGATTTCACCATAAGGGGAACACTTTGGATTTCATCCATTTATGCACCTTATCAATCATGATAAGACAATAATGAGACCATGGGTCCTCCAACCATTCTTTTAGGATAACTCAATCCGCAAAGCATCTTCCCATGAGGGCTTTCACCATAAGGGGACCACTTTGGAGTTCATCCATTTGTGCACCTTATCAGTCATGATACGACAATAATGAGTCATCTATACATTTTTCCAACAATGCATCATATACCAATGAAACCACATCGATCCATATTCATCATGTATTAATGACAACTCATTGATCCATCTTCATGATATCAATGACAACTCATTGATCCATCTTCATCTATGCATTCTCATCAAGGAAAATACATATTACATTACATAAATCGTCAATCAATCAATCCTTTGGCATCAATCAATAACTTGACATCAATCAATCAAACCATTGGCATTAATGACAACATGATCCAATAGTTCTTCGTCCGAGTTCCTCCAAATCATCAAGATCCTTCTTTATACCTCATGTTGAATGATGAGAGATGCATTAATTCTCTCCTTTCAACGGGTCTCCTTCCATTGACTTCAAGCCATCTATTCTAGAAATGAGACCTAAAGTTATATGAGTACCTAGAGGCTTGCAATCATTAGTGGCAAGTTCTCTCACCATCGACAGTTGGGAATACAACAATGGCTCCTGATCGATGGATCAAGTGTTCGACCTCAACACCTTTAGTCACACTTGTAATAATGTACTCGATGCGTTGATACCTACTTTCATCATTGGTAGGATGTCTCATGTTTGTTAATGGTATACCTTAATGATCGATAATAAAACAAAGTCTCATTGTGTTCGACCTCAACTCCTTTATTCATATGATGTAGACTTGCACCTTTGGCAGATCGTGTAGAAGACTTGAAGACATTAGTTCATAGTCACAACTTTCATGAGTTGTTTCTATCATTCATTGGACCAATACCTATATGAATTTAGTGATCATGGGAGATCAGATTGTACTTCGTTGTATACAGATATCTTCAGATTGATTTCGATATTGGTTTTCACTGCACCTTGTTCATGACTATGACAACCTATGGCATGTATCTACTTTTGTATTTCCTATTCATGGCCATGAACAACTATTTGTTATATTTCCACATGGATCTTGAGTGTAATTCAAATTGCCAACCATGTGCACAAAGTAATTATGGATTGTAATATTCTTATGAGCAACTAATTCATCCAGTTGGGTCTCCATTACTCCACTTCTGGGAATTATAATGTATTTCATCCATAACAGATACACCTTTGACCTCACACATTAGGGGGCATCTGTTATAGCAAGAATTTCCTCACCCCATGCAACTTGCTCATAATGATTTTTCCTTTCCCTATGTAGACTTGAAGTCCCCTTTTGTATTTCCCAGAGCTAAAAACATATTTTTCCACACATACACACCCTAACAACTATACAACATGCATATACGTAGGTTGCACCATTACATCCTGCACACATCGGGTTTTTTGCTCAAAATTAAAAAATGGTGTTGGGTTTCCATGTCACGTCACGGGATCCATGATCCTTGACCTTCCATATACTGGAAATGTTCTGACTCAGCCCTTCTGTTACACATGATTTTGGTCACTCTGGTGATGTCTCTACAAGTGATGTATTCAGGCTCCCACGTGGACTTTTTTCCTGAGAAAAGTGATTGCCATCTTCTTTCAAAAAACACATTTTTAAGATGAGTTCATAGGTTACCTATATTACAGGGTGCAAAAATCCTTCATTCTCACAGGAAACCCAAACTTAGGGTGTGAACTATTCACAGTCTGCTCTATAGGTAGGGTGTGAACCTGTTTCAAAGATTGGAAAAGAGAAGAGGTCACGAAGGTTCTAGAAGGGAATATTCTAGAAAATGAGTTGGAATTCACATGGTTGGCATCCTATTGACTTCTTAGATTTAGTGGGATCATCCTCATCCATTTAACCATCTCCCCTTCTCCTATATATTGAAAGGTTTCTCATGGAAAAGGTTAAGAAGATTGAATGAAGAATTGGTGAAAGAATTGTGTGAAGAACCTTGTTTGGACAGAAGATTGAAGACTCTATTTGGTCTATCAAGTTGTATGGGATCTTCTACATGCAAATGTAGAGCGAGTGTGTGTGTTGGAACCAAGGGTCACTGAAAGGAAGCTTACGACATCAAGGCGATTAGCTTGTATCTTCTACTTTCATTTAATATAATACAACGACATGTCCCTTTCCCATAAAATCACTCTTATTTCATTGCATAACTCCTTGATCATATGCATAGGTTGACATTGAATATACTTTGTTATCTTCACTTTGATTGGTTTGTGTTGTCTTAGACCTGATTTCACAAGAGAATCGGAGTGAAGCGGGAACAACAGAGACCTAAGGAAGCGATATAAAGGTATGTCACTCATTCCTCCTTAGTAGTAGATTCAATGACTGCAACTTAGAGAAAGAGTCGTGTCCTATCCTATTTTTTTCTAGATCTAGGTGGATCTAGGGAGATCTGTTAGTGTCTGCACCTACCGATTTATCCGATAAAAAAGTTGGCGACTCCACTAGGGATACAACCCATTTTGGTGGTTTTTTCTTGGCCATTTGTTCTTGACCTACCCTTTTTCATTCCCAATCAATCTCCGAGTCTTCAGGAGACCCTCACAGACTCCCTGGATCCAAAAGTTCCCTCAAAAGTCCTGTCATTTTTCCAAAATTTGTTTGATTACAAACCTTCTCGCACTGCATCTTTCTGTAGCTTGTGAGAATAACTAAGGTTCACACCCTAGTGTTCAGTTCAGTGTGAAATTCTCGCAACCTGCCTGTGTCTAGCCTGCGAGAATCCTTAATTCTCGCACTGTACCCCACTGTCAGACTGTGAACTCACTTGTAAAATTTTTGGATTAAGTCTTTTGTGTCTTCAGATGCCCAGATTGGTTGGTGTGCCTATAAAGAACTTCTCTAGCCAATGATTGAATGTTTCTTGGCTTCAAATCTCGTGAATGATTAGTTTTTAGAAATCGAAATCTCTTCTTGATCATTTTTTCTCAATTTTTACCTCTTGGCATTTTCTTAACAAGGGTATAATCTTTGATATTGAAATCTGAGTGCTTGTTTGGTCGGAAGCCTTTGATTGTATTAAAAGTTGATATTAATGGTCCTTTTCAATTACTTATTACTTGAAAAATTGTTACCCATTTGCATTTGAAGAGACTGGTCTTGTCAGTTTGTTATTTTTATTTTCATTGAAAGATCGATTTGGGTGTTTGTTGTGTATTTTATTTTCATTGGTTGCTTACTTTTTCTTAGTTCCATCCTTGTTTCTTGGTTTCTAATAAAAAATTAAAGACATTTTTTTTAAGCAACCTTTTATTCAAAAAATATGGGCATTCCAGTATTGAAAGAAAACGAATAGCGAATTTGCATTGCTCATGATTGTTTGATATTACATTTCAGACAAGATCATACATCGTAGTTCACATTGTTCCAGAAAACTCCTCTTTCCCTCCTGTAAATAGGATTCATTGAACATAATTTGTATCATTCATTCGTATTTACGCATTGTTGGGTCAGAGTCTTACACAACATCGGTTTCATTTCCGTCTCCTTTTGAGTAACAACAACCTTTAATAATATTGCGGAATTTTAAAATTCAACTAGTAACTTTTTCTAGGGATCTTTTACACCAACATTATCTAGGCTAGAGCTTTGGAATAGGAAGTGAGACACACTCTCCAAAGCACAAAACACAAAATAGTATCTTGTGATAAGGAGTGTCAAATTCCATTTGCAGCATTTTGTCCTGGGAAGCCCTTCTCACACAAGGGTCAAACCTGAGGTCGCATTGAGATTGATAGAGTTACTCACTCTGCTTTGTTGATATCGATGTAGAGATTGCATGTATTACGGGGGTCACTTGAAGGTATACCCACAATGATGAGTGGAAGCCTCTCAAGCTGATTTCGGGCTAGATACCCTGCCCCTGTGTGTGGATCAGACTGTTGACTATTCCCCCAGGCATTATTGTTGTTGGTGGTAACCATAGTAGCCTATATTCTTAAGGTCTTACACAAGGTGACTGTGAAGGGGTAAGTCTTCACGGTACCTGGAATCGACGTTGACCAGACTCACTCAAGCTCCTTGGAGAGTATACCCACGATTGTGTGTGGGAGCTTGCACCAGGGTGTAATTCCATTAAGCAGGTCCTCAATATAACTTTTCCACCCTGGCCCAACCCCTTCTTGTCTCGTCATTGCGACGTTGGATTTCATCACCAACTAGTGACTTCGGAATTAGAAGGTATTTTTTTCTTGGTTTTGCTTCCTATATTTTATTAGTGCATGTTGTTTGTTTACTCAAGTTGGCCATATAATTTCTTTCGTAAAATTCTAACTCGATCACAATTGACCCTCCACGTCGTTCATGTAGAATGCAAGGCCTACCCCCAGAAGATCTGGAAGGTTCTCAAATATTTCTTACCAACTCACTGGAGGGATCTCCTCAACAGAGTGAATTACAAGACGTTTCCACTCCACCAGTGGAAAGAACTAACTCTTTAGAACGATTCCGAATTACCAATTCTCGAGAGAACTTCCGACTTCCTCCTGAATTCAAGAGACATATTGTTCGAGTGAATTCTATCGAAGATATAGTTGTTCAGCCTTCTGGATTACCAACTGGACCTTTCATAGGACCTGAGGGTCAAGATCCTTTTTGGACTACTGGCATTTTTAGATAGGATTTCTTTGGCTCAAGAGTAGGCGTTGATATCACTGTCACACCTGAGCTGCCTGAAACATCCGATCCATACGCAATACCTTTTACTACTGCCTATTATTTTACTGGTACAAACACTCCACCGGCTAACCATATCTTGACTATCCCTCTACAAATGGTCCATTACACAATGGTCCCAAATGCTACAAGTCCTCACATCGGGATTACAACGGCTAGACAAGCCCCCATTGGCACACCTATTTCTCCCAGATTCACCCCAATGCTTCCGCCTGGATATCATGCATTCAATGCTTCTATTCCTGCTCCTACACAAATCTCATCCAGGACTCCTAGCGTTTCCACTCCTTCTGGGCACCATCTCATTTCTGGTTTTATTCTGACACTTCCTCGACCCCCTTTCAAAGGACCTCTTCCATCCTCTATCCGAGGCACCTAACCTAGTGGCACGATCTCGTCTTTCACACCTAATTACCAGATTCCTATTGGTGGATAATTTCACCAAGGAGGCCAAACCCAATCCCCTTTTGTAGGACAAATCCCAATAGGGACACAACCCTCGATTGGAGGGAAACACCCACTGACCCCACCCTATGGACAAAACATACCTCCATCCTTGGCCCAGTATTGGAATTATCTTATTCAAAATAATCCTCACTCGACTGGGGGGCAACAGCCTCAAGCTAGCTCCCTCATACCCCCTAGTATAGGCCAACCATATCCAGGAACGTCTAATCCTATTTGGGGATCAAATTCTCAACCCCACGCCCCTGTTCAAGGGTACAACCCTATGAATTACTTGCCTCCACACCAACAACCGAATCTGCCTGGATCTTTGCATTATATGAAAACTACTTATGGTCCCACTGGTCTACCGACAAGACTCCCTCCCCAAAGTCACTAGTACGCACATGTGAATAGACAGTTACCCTTCTTATCCACCCTAGACCTCCCTGATCTGTCGAGCATTTTAAATGATCCAATCCATCACTATCCTGAATGGCCCGCCATACCGACCAAACTTCCATCCGACATCCCTAAATTCGATGGTAAACCGGGAGAGGACCCGAACAATCATGTAATTACTTTTCACCTTTGGTGCTCATCCAACTCCCTGATGGATGACTCTATTCATTTATGCCTTTTTCAGTGAACCCTCAAAGGTTCCGCCGTGAAGTGGTATATAGAATTACCACAAGGATTCTTCACCGACTTCAACACCCTCGCTATGGATTTCCTCACCCACTACTAGTTACTGATCCACTACGGAACGAGAACTGAGATTTTGAGTTCTTTCAAACAAACCAAAGCCACTCATATATTTGATCACATTCATGAGTGGCAATGGAGACAATGTCTCATCAAACTCGAACTTCCTGATCAGTTGCTGGCAGAGTGGTTCACTGAATCATTTGTGAATGACATCGCTCGTGACATCGCCATGGGTGGAGTTGTCACAGAAGAATAGGAAATTAGTCATGCTCAATACCTCAACCTCGTTTACTCACAAATGGGTACTCTTTACGAATTACTCCCTGACACACCTCGTCCTTATACTTCCTCTACTTCAACTAGTCCTGCTGCTTCTCATGCAACTGATGGTCTGATTGGCACTTTCCATGCCCAACCTCATTCCGTCCAAACCTCTAGCAACAACCCCAAACCCATTTCTTCTAATGTTCAAAATGATCCGTCTCCTACCCCTCCCACCGGCAAGACTTCTGAGGTAAACTCTATTCAATCTACCCCTGCCGGCAAAAATAAATCCAAAAAAGGAAAGGGTAAGAAAAAGGAGGATAAAAATAATCCGCAATCTAAGAAAATCAAAACACCACTTGTTGATGATAGGGATAAGTGCAAACCTTGATACCCTTGTCTTATCTGTGGTGATGATCACTACACTAAGGATTGTCCACGACGAGCCAAGGTTACTAAGTTCCTTCAAGGGACCACGAAACCCCCCACTTCAGTCGTATTGTCACAACCCTTCCCCTTTCAACAACAGGCCCAATTGGTCATTCATGACCAACCTTCCCCCTCCAATACATCCTATGTCTTAATGTGTACAGGTGATTGTTACACATGATATTTGACACCTAGGTACCTCGCCCTAAGTGTCATAAAGTGTCATATAAGTGTCGCATACACCTTGACACCATGGAATAACATATGTCACAATCCCTATTCAATGTGGAGGAGGGATATATTACATGAAGGCAAAGAAATACTAAGTACACATGAATTATTATTAATATTCATGGAAAAGAAATTGATTAAGTGAGAGAATCAAGTGCACATGAATTATTATTAATATTCATGAAAAAGAAAGTAATTAAGTGTGAGGATCCAACTCACATTTGGTTTCCTATTTTTTAGGGAAGGTGGAGGATCTCATGGATGGTTAAAATATTTCCTCCTTAAAATCCTTGAGAGATATTTCCTCCCCAAAATCCTTAAGAGATATTTTCTCCCCAAATATCTTAGAGATCCCTTTCTTAGTGGATCTGATGAGAGATTTTCTCCATGGTGGTTAAACCTCCAAATCCTATATAATGAGGGGTTTCCATGAAGGAGGGGGAATGGAGATTGAGAATTATACCAAACTTATGATCTCATGAGTGGTATGTCATTTGGAGCATCAACATTCTGTGTGTGGACTATTTAAGCAAGGGTTTGGACAAGGGGAACTTGATGAAGCTGCTACACTCACATCTATGGTTGTAAGTTAAGTTTTCTTCATTATTGTTCTTATGAATATAATATGCTTGGTCTGTTTCTTTCAATTCTGTGTTTGATATCACATGAATTCGTCTCTAATAGATAGATCTATTTCGAACTAATCTCAGTAAAGTAGGAAGTTGTTTGTACTTTCGTTTGTCTACAGGGCTTATCGAGGAGTTCAAGATTGGAGCTCAACTCGGACTGTGCATAGACAAACAATGGTAAAAGGTACTTCTTTTCTCCTTTCTCCTCACACATTATTTTATCCAGATCTAAAAGGAAGTCAGTGTCCATGATAAGCATCTTTTGTCTTAAGAGTTAAGAGTCTAGCTCTCAAGAGGAGATCTACCTGTCCGCAGGGAGATTTTTCTTCAACAATGATTTAAAGAAGAATGACATCACACTTACCACTCGAGCCAAAGATTATCCTTCCTCCAAAGAGAAGGTTGATGCAATACCTCCTTCGTTTGTCCAACCATATCCCACGACTCCACCTACCAATGGTCCTCTTAAAATCGAATGACCGAGCCTAGATACAGTTCTTCGCCCTCCCCCAAAGGGTGTTGTTCAAAAATCGGCTTTCAATCCTCATGCACGTGCTGCCCAGAACTACAATATTGTCGAATATTTGGACCAAGCACTGTCCGCGATGTCATCCCTCAAAGTCCTTCAGAGTTGTACTATACAATGGAAGGCACTGTTGAAAGCTATTGGTGGAATCGACCCTACGGATATGAATTTAATAATTTTTGACTTGGAAGATCACATACCAAGCTTACCCCCTTAACTCGCATTCCAAATACAAGTTATTGTCTCCAAAAAAACATTTGTAGAATAGTTATTGATGAGGGTGCCTCAACCTGTGTCATGTCTATTGTTGAGTCCATTTTTGTGCTTCCATAAACCATACTTTTGCCTCTTTATTTGTCCATTTTACCTTCATTTCATCCCACATTTTCCATAAAACAGCCTATTCAAGGTATATTTGTCATTCTTTAGCTTTAGAATTGAATTTTCT
>ML793861.1:282890-307666 GCA_009831015.1 Picea engelmannii | reverse complement strand
ACAGATCTTTGGTTTATCTCCATAAAAGATAAAAACTATCTCTAAAATCCATATACTTTGGACATGCCTCTAAGTCTTACAAACACCGGATTGATAATAAATGCACTCTAATTTACTTGGGTAGATTTGGAGCTCAACATCTATTACTTGCTGGAAAGCCATTGACTCTCCTCCTTTGACTGAATCACACAACACACTCAAAGACTTTAATGGCTCTGGTTTTAAGCCTCACGGTGTCCTCCCTTTGTTGCCTATTACGTTAGAAGGAAAAATGGTCAACGTTGAAGTGGAGGTCTTCGACGCTCCCCTCGATTACAACCTTCTACTTTTCCGTAGATGGATCGATTCCATGCGTGCAGTTTCCAACATCAAGAAAAAGTAGTTACCGTAGACCAATTGACCTTCTTTCACTCTGAGGCACGTACTGACAATGTACCTTTCATTGCAAAACCCCCCCTGGATATGAGAACGTCAGTGTGGGTCTTCTTAAAGATTCCTCTTTGATGGGTACTTTCCCCATTCCACCACCTGATGTTTCAAATCCGTTTGTTGCCTCGATCAACATAATCTCCACCTCTGTTCACGGAACCCCTACGTCTTACGACCCGTGGATGGTACCCAACCCTAAAAATCATCTTCATTATGGCGACGAAATGCCTTTGATTCCGGTCGAATCTACTTATCAAGCCATTCAATTAGCAACCCCCTCTCTCGGTCATTTATCTCCGTATCCATTCAATGTCATTTTTCCTATAGATGACATGATTATGTCTGTTATGTCTATGGAAGATACCCCTTGGGACAATGGAAATAATCGTTCCATCCTCTTCCTGGAACAACACACCATCAAGGGTTACCAGCGACTCCCAACCCCGTCGACCGTTGTCATCATTTCTACCATTCCCAAGTCTACACACAACATGTTCTACAAAGGCAACTTAAGTAATATCTCACTCACCATCCCCCTCGACATATCCATCAAACCTGGAGTTGTCAAAAATTTGCATATCGGAGCTTCGTGTTCCCATGATGAAGTTGTCACCTACAAGTCTCTTTTCCAATAATTTTGTGACGTCTTCGCATGGAACTATGAAGAAATGTCGGGGATTGACCCCGACATTGTGCTACATGAGAATAAGACATACTCGGGTTCTAAACCCGTCCAACAACGAATTCATCCAGTCCACCCACGTAAAGAATCCGCTATCAAGCTTGAAGTTTAGAAACTTCTCAAAGATGGATTTATTTACCCTGTGGCTCTAACTGAATGGGTTTCCAATCTTGTTCCGATTGAAAAGAAACAAGGCAAAATCCACGTGTGCGTTGATTATAGGGACATTAACAAAGCTTGTCCTAAAGACAACTTTCCTACCCCCTTCGTTGACCAGATCATCGACGATTGTGCCAGAAGTGAAATCTTCTCTCTGATGGATGGTTTCTCCGGATATAATCAAATTAATATCGTTCCCACGGACCAACAGAAGATCGATTTTATTTGTCCTTGAGGCACTTTCTCCTACCGGAAACTTCCATTCGGTTTAAAGAATGTCGGTGCAACTTTTCACTATGCTATGTCTTACGCCTTTCATGATATAAAGCACAATGTGAAACCCTATCTCGATGACTTACCCGCTCATTCCATGTGCCGTGTAGATCATCCAATACACCTCCGTGCCATTTTCCTTCGATGTCGGTTTTACCACATACGCTTGAATCCCCACAAATGTGTTTTTTGCATAGAATCCAGCCGACTTCTGGGCGTTATTGTTTCACATCAAGGGATCAGGGTAGATCCTTTGAAGGTTAAGGTGATTCTCAATCTTCCTCCTCCTTCCTTACTTCACCAGTTACAAAGTTTGCAAGGGAAGGCAAACTTTCTCCATCATTTCATCCAGAACTATGATGAGCTGACTCTTGGATTTACGCAACTTCTCAATAAAGGTTCTGAGTTCGTATGGGATACCACTGCCAACAAATATTTCAAAGCTTTGAAACTGTCATTGAAACGTACCCCACTACTCCTCCCACCAGATTACAGTCGGGATTATTTCCTCTATCTCCCAGCCTCAGACTATACCATCTCTATGGTTCTCATCCAGGAGGATGATTCTCATGATTAACATGTCATCTATTACTTGAGTCGGATTCTCACGACTACCAAAACCAAGTATTTACATGTTAAAAAACTGGCCTTGGAAACCGTCCAAGTTGTTCATCATTTCTGGCACTATATCCTTTCTCGCAAGAATACGGTAATTTCTAACTGCAACCCTATGAAACACATTCTTACATGCCAATTGCTAAGGGGAAAATACTCCAAATGGATCATAATACTCCAGGAGTTTGACTTAGAATTCGAATGCGCTAAGTCCAAGAAATGCTTGGTGTTTTTCGAGTTGATATGCGACCTTCCCTTCTCTGAGACGAAAAATGTAGCAGAAAATTAATTACCTGATGAATCCCTTTTCCTGATTAGTTCCGATGACCTTTAGTACGGAGATATCATCATATATCTCCAAACCCAAAATTTCCAGCTCAATTTGTCTAACATTGACCGCCCTCGAATATGCTACCAATCCCATCAATATATTATCCTCGGTGATACTCTTTATTGTCATGGGATTGACTCCATTTTTTTACGCTGCCTCACATTTGACGAATTCAAGAAAGCCCTAAATGACTGCCATTCTGGAGGCTGTGGTGGTCACATGTCTGGGTATTCTACTGCCCAGAAGATCTTACGAGCAGGGTAATTTTGTCCTTCTTTATTTAACGATTGTATAATTTCCATCCAAAAATGCCACGCTTACCAAACCTACAACAATAAAATATGATCACACCCTGCTCCTCTACACTCCGTGGTCTCCGTTGGTCCTTTTGCGAAATGGGGTATCGATTTCATGACATGTCACCCTCACTCGGCCAGGGGGCATGGATACATTATTGTAGCCATATATTATTTTACGAAATGGGTCAAGGCGATGCCAACATTCGACAATACCGGAAGGACTGTAACATTATTTATATTCAATCACATCATTGCTCGGTTTGGTGTTCCTCAAGCTATCGTTATTGACCATGGTAGCCACTTTAGAAACTTCATGATGTCCGAACTCACTGAAAAGTTGGGTCTTCGCCATGACAACTTAACACCCTATTACCCACAAGCCAATGACCAAGTTGAAGCAATAAACAAAATCCTCATTACCATGCTTCGACGAATGATAGGGATTCACAAAATGAGTTGGCACACGATGTTGTTTTCAACATTGTGTGTTGTTAAGTCTGCTACCGGGTTTACACCATTCCAGTTAGTCTATGGTCTAGAATCCATCTTGCCAATTGAATGTGAGATACCCTCCCTAAAACTAGCCGTCAAAATTCTCCCAAACACTTCTGCCGAAGAAGAATGTCTGTTGTATCTCATGAAATTAGACGAAACCTGTCGCGATGCCACCCTATTTATAGAAGACCAGAAGAAATGCGTCAAAGCCCAATACAACAAACATGTCAAGCCATGCGTTTTCTCCGAAGGTGATTTGGTTCTCCTTTACGAACAAGATCAGTATATGCTAGGAGCCATAAAATTTGAAGCTATGTGGCAAGGTCCTTATATCGTCAGATGATTTTTGGAGAAAGGAGCTTACGAGTTAGTGGACTACGATGATATCTCTTTGAGTGAACCCAGAAATGGGTTGTACTTAAATAAGTACTATGCTTAAGTTCACCTATGCATGAGTTGTTGTATTTTATTGTATCATACTTTTTGTTACTTTAGTATTTTTTTTCGTTATTTGGTCTCTTCCCTCGACTGCTTATCTTGCATTGTGCTTGGTTTCTAGATGTCAGAGTCTTTGCCACCCCACATTGGCTTCGCTGATGGCGCTAGCCGTAGTACTCAGAACCTTGCTTCTGTTACATGGGAAATTTACGCCCCTACAAATGAACTTATCAGTCTACAAGGTGTGTGCCTCAGTCGTGCGACCAATAATATATCAGAATATAGCGTCATCATCGAATTGTTGATTGATTCTATTTCTCTTGATATCCTCCACCTGGTTATATGACTCGATTCACATCTAGTAGTACTACAGTTAAGTAACGCTTATGCTATCTGAAGTCCTACTTTATTACGGGTATATTTACGAATTTGCCTCTTGGAATTTTATTTTGATTATATCGAATATCAACACATTCCTAGATGTCTAAATACATTTACTGATGCATTAGCTAACTATGTGTTAGACATACATTTAGGGCATTTATAAACCAATCACACATCACATGTATAACACAACACAAAATAAATTGGTAGAAGCCGTATATATGTATATAACGATCAAACGTTTTTACAAAAAGTTTCTATCCAAGGATCAAAATCTCAAAATACGAAGCCCATAGATTCTACAAAGTAGCGTCATGGATGACGTTCATCATAACACATAACTACACGGGCTACCCTATGGAGCAGTCAATTAAGAGACTCGGACACACCCACAATATGGCACTGGTAATGTCTTGGGATCTTCCTAATAGAAATATCTGGGACATCTGCGGTCAACCCCTCCAAGTTCTGTTCCACTGCCTCATAGTATTCAGCATCCCATCTTGCCACTGGAGCTGCTTCTCCTCACCATTGAATGGGAGACGTTCCTGGAGGTCGATATGGCCCCACATCTATGTCATCAAAAAGAATTTTTTTTATTAGTTCTTGGATAAACATAAAAACATTTCATATGATAAAATTTGAAAAAACATTTAAAAAGAACAAAATGTGTACTTCTTACCTAAGTCACCCCACTGATCATCCTCAGGTAGGGCCAAATCTGGATCCCCTCGGAAATCCAAACTAGCATATGTGTAGTCGTCGATCATCAACATCTAGGGCCTCAACTAGTCAAAAAATGAATCATTATACTTGATTATAGGCCCTGCTATGTGTCGATCCATGAGGTTGCACCACATCAGCATCCTCGGATCCTGTGGGATCGGTAAACCCCAATAAACTTGTAGTCTCAACAGTGGGACTCTCTTGAGGAAGAATGACACCAAAAGTGATCCATACCCAAACTTCTTCAAGTCACCCTTTCTTCACTTCGTCAATTGTCTCTTCATACTGCGGAGAACTACATCCGACCAATTGAAGACCCGAGGCTCTATGCACTCTATGGCATATTGGAAATAGCTCTGGAGAGATATGTGCGGAGCCATGCTCCCAGCCATGCATGCAATAGTAAACAAGATGGTCCGTAGGGTCAGATATTGGACCCCCCAAATGGAAACCTTAGCCTTGCTTCTCTCTGCCTCGGGAACATAATACTAGAGACAATACTCGCTAATAGGGAGTCCGTCACCTCTACCTCCGGTCAAAGTAGCATGGTATCCACACCGTGACAACCCTGCTAGAAAACAGATATCCTCAATATCTAGTGTCAGCGTATGGACTCCCACTTGAAATAATTGTTGATCCATGTCCCACATGTGGACCAGGTATTCCAACAACCTGAGTTGGGCTCTCATGCCCAGAATCCTGAAAAATTTCAAGAGCCCACAATCCTGGAGGGAAACAACTGTACCTGGGTCATTCCTGACAATGGAATCATCCTCCTCATGTTCTCTTTCTTTGCATTCCAACATTGTGATGGTAAAACACTTGCAAAAGATCCATGAAAGGGAAGTCAACAACTTGTTTTAAACTCTTGCATAATTTTTATTGAGCAAAACCTTACTTTAAAATCCATTTTTCGGCCCTCGTAGGTGAACCTTTTGCACAGTACGAGATTCTCGCAGGTGCCCTGAAGGCCACTTGCGAGAATCTTAGATTCTCATGGGTCCCACATGGCCCACCTGTGAGAATGCTTGGGTGCATGTTTCGACCCTAAAATGGACTCAAACCCCAAAAAATTGCCAATAAAAACCAAAAATAAACCATGGAAAAGTTAGAGAATGAAGATATTACCTCATTGACTGAAACGGTTCGCCGAAAGATCGCTTGTGCCTCCCGCAATTGAGCAAAGAAATTTGGGGGAAAATGAGGTATGTTGGACAAGTTTTTGATAAAATCACCATGAAATGGCAAAAAAACCCTTTTTACCCATATTTATTCACTTTCTACTATTTTTTTTATTTCTTTTTTATTACTTTGTCTATAAAACCTAATACCCTAATAGCCTTGTAAGTGTGGGTTTTCACATATATCACAACTTTGAATTCCGAACGAGGGGGTACGGGTGTTTTTTCTTTTGTCGCATGTACGACTAATTTTTTAGGGTTTTTTAGAAAAAACCTCGAGCTTAGTCTTCACTCGTTCTCGTGCTCGAAAATATATGAGAACGTAACCGATTATACTTTTTCTCGTCTTTTTGTACTCATCATGGTAACATGAAAATGATGAACGTAAAGGAGTATCCTTTAAGCTCTTTTCACACTCCATAAAAATGAAAAGATTGCCGAGCGATCTTGTTCTTTTCATGCTCGTTAAAGTATTTGAAGAAAATGTTCGACGAACGATAGTTTTTCACTTTTTCGGTCTCATCAAAGTCCTTTACGAAAAAGGAACTGGGAGAGTTCTCTTTAAGTGTTTTTTAGACTCTCAAAACATGAAAAACCCTCAATTTTTCTATCCTTGGACTCGTTAAACAAACATCGAAAGACCCGCAATGGGACCGAACCACTCCTTCCTATGGTTCGTTAAATATACTCTGAGAGACTCATCCCAAGGATGATATTACATCAACACGCATATGTTATCCTCCTCAATCTTGTGTAAAAATAAAGAGGTACTCGCCATAAATGGTGGGAGAAATTTTGGGAAAGGGATGTGTTTTCGTATTCATATTAATGGCAGTAAGTGTCACTCTTGAACATGACACCCCCTATTCATCATTTGAATCCAGGTTGGGAATCCATTTGTCTCTTGTTTGACTCGCTACAAGGTCATATCTTGGGTCGTCTTTGAGTCAGTGCTTCCAATTCCTTGGTCGTGTCGTTCATATGTTCAAGAGAAGTTCACTCGAGCCCTCTATTGAGTCAGCCATTTGTAGTTGTCCATTCTTACTATGTCAGCCTTCCATGTGTCTATTTCGACCCATATTCATACTTTGTTTCATGCTCAAAATCTGTTACTTATTTCATGTCATTGATGGGGGATACATTAAGGCCCTCCTGTGACGAGTCTTGTTCCGTTGACTCCAACTCATTATCTGAAAATGAGACTAAGAAATAATTTAGTACCTTGGAACGTGCATGCCTTAATGGTAGGTCTCTTCGCTTTCAACAAGGGTTTCGCATCATTGATCCCTGATCAAGAGATTCCACCATGTGCTCGATTTCAGCTCATTCATTCACATTCGTTTGGATTGTACTTCGATACCTTGGGAGTCATTGAAATCAATGGTGATTTCCCTCGCACTTGTTAATGGTTTTCATCAATGACCGGTAATCAAGTGGCTTCTACCATGTTTGACTTCAACACATGTAATCACATGGCTAGATTCGTACTTTCAGGTGACGGGATTGAAGAACCAGGGTCTCATCTTTTTAATCCAGGCTGCGATGGAGTATGTATGATTTGTATCGACACATAGATCCACTTTGTATGTCATGTGGATATGTTATCTTAATTCAATTCTTCTCACATATATCCACAGTGTATTCCTGGTGGCTATGTAACATTTTGACGGGATGGATCCATGGTGTATGATTGGTGGCCATGACCTACATTTATGATTCCATTCATTTGTGATATGAGAATGGGAATGCCTACCTCAGAATTGGTATTATATTTTGCAGATGCTTGGTTGTTTACAGGTTTCCGATTAGGTGCGATCCTTGTTTTTGACACACACACACATTTTACAAAGTATTTCGACTGTCACAAGTTTTTGCCTCATACTTTGGGGGGCATTCTGTTACATATGATTTTGGTCACTCTGGTGATGTCTCTACAAGTGATGTGTTCATCCTCCCACAAGGAATTTTTGCCTGAGAAAAGTGATTGTTGTATTCTTCCAAAAAACACATTTTTAAGATGAGTTCGCAAGCTACCTATATTATAGGGTGTGAAGATCCTTCATTCTTGCAGGCAACCCAAACTTAGGGTGCGAACTATTCACAGTCTTCTCTATAGGTAGGGTGCGAACCTGTTTCAAAGCTTGGAAAAGAGAAGAGGTCACGAAGGTTCTAGAAGGGAATCTTCTAGAAAATGAGTTGGCATTCGCATGGTTGGAATCCTACTGACTTCCCAGATTTAGTGGGATCATCCTCATCCATTTAACCATCTCCCCTTCTCCTATATATTGAAAGGTTTCTCATGGAAAAGGTTAAGCAAGATTGAATGAAGAATTGGTGAAAGAATTGTGTGAAGAACCATGTTTGGACAGAAGCTTGAAGACTCTATTTGGTCTATCAAGTTGTATTGGATCTTCTTCATGCAAATGTAGAGAAAGTGTGTGTGTTGGAACCAAGGGTCATTGAAAGGAATCTTGCGACATCAAGGCGATTAGGTTGTATCTTCTACTTTCATTTAAGATAATACATCGACATGTCCCTTTCCCATAAAATCACTCTTATTTTATTGCATAACTCCTTGATCATGTGCATAGGTTGACATTGAATATACTTTGCTATCTTCAATTTGGTTGGTTTTTGTTGTCTTGGACCTGATTTCACAAGAGCACCGGAGCGAAGCAGGAACAACATAGACCTAAGGAAGAGATATAAAGGTATGCCACTCATTCCTCCTTAGTAGTAGATTCAATGACTGTAACTTAGAGAAAGAGTTGTGTCCTATCCTATTTTGTTCTAGATCCAGGTGGATATAGGGAGATCTGTTAGTGTCTGTACCTACTAATTTATCCGATAATACCTTCAGTTCCATTTGAAGGATATAAATGGTCCTTATACAAGCGGTGGAAAGAGGAAAAGAATTCAACTTTGAGAACAAAGTTACTCTGGATAAATTATCCACTTCATATTGGGTCTACATCCCTTTTTCATTTTAAGTTTGAACACATTGTTCAGCCCCCAAGTTCTTCCCTATTTGATGGAGAACCTCATTGTCTCTCTTATATGAGCTTGCCTTTGGTGGAGGATTGAAGTGGTGGAGGCCCAACTAGAAGGGACTTCGTTTCTCGATTCCGAATGTGTCGACATAGAAGTTTGTCATTCATACACTTCTTTTGATTACATTTTAATAAAAACACTCTTTTCTTGTCCAATTAATGTCTTGCAAATATATGAATTGTTATTCCATGGGCGTATTTGTTATGAACATTGATGGATTATGTTATCATATGTGATAACTTTATATATTATCACCATATGCTTGTGTATCTTGGTTGTTGAGGACAAGTTGTAGGTGTATTGATTTGATTCAAGTGCTCAATGGCGGACTTCACCGAACGTCTAGACGAGGTAGGATATTTATCTTGTCTTGTTAGCATATTTTTTTATATAACATACTTGAGATTATAGTTGATTTCTGTAGTCATTTCCATTTGTTGCGGTTTACCCCATGCCATAGAGTGATTTTACTTGTAATAGGTAGATGTAAACATCATACCATTAGGTTCATATGACTATATAATTAACATGGATTGGTTGGAAAAGAATCATGCTATCCTAGAATATTACAACAACATAATCACATGTCTCAATGAGGAAGGGCAACAAGGCAAGGTTCAAGGCATTCCAAGAGATGTAGCTGTTAGAGAGATTTCAACTATGCAGTTTAAGAAAAGCTTCATGAAGGGATTTCAGGTGTTTGCAACCCATATGGAGGATGAATCCAAAGATAAAGTGGCAAGCATTGAATACCATCTGGTCTTGAGGGATTTTGAATATGTTTTTAGAGAAATCCCTTGATTACCACCAAAGAGAGACATTTATTTCTCTATAGATTTGGTGCCAAGAGTTTCCCCGGTGTCTAAGACACCATACAAAATGGGTACACCATAATTGAAGGAGTTATAGATGCATCTTGAAGAGTTGTTAAAAAAGGGGTATATACACCCAAGTGTGTCACCTTGGGGAGCCCAAGTTCTATTTGTGAAGAAGAAGTATGCAACCTTAAGGCTGTGTATTGATTTAATGCAACTTAATAAGGTTACCATAAAGAATAAGTATCTTTTACCTAGAATTGATGATTTGTTTGATCAACTGAAAGCTGCAAGAATATTTTCAAAGATTGATTTGAGATCATCCTATCATCAAGTAAGGAAAAGGGAATATTACATTAGCAACACAACATTTAGAACAAAATATGGGAATTATGGATTCACGGTAATGTCATTTGGACTATCAAATGGCTCAACAGTTTTTATGTGTTTGATGAATGGAGTGTTCAGGGAGTACATGGACAAGTTTGTGATTGTGTTCTTAGATGATATACTCATCTATTCCAAATCAGAAGAGGAACATGAAAAACATTTAATAATGGTGTTACAAGTTTTGATAGAGAACATATTATATGCTAAGCTAAGTAAGTGCATATTTTATCAAAAGTGTTAGAACTAGAAGTTGTCCTTAAATTTCTTGAAAGACAAGCCCAATACCCATTTGATTCTTTAGGATTGAATTGGTTTGAGTAGGTGGATCAACAAGAAAGGGAAAGGAAGAGGGAAACAAGCTAACTACAGATCAATAGCTACCATTGGGCAAGGAGTCATAAAAACCCTATTCAGTGAAGGCATCAAGTTGCATAACAGAAAAAAGTTTTATATAATGATGGGTAGAGGAATAAAGAAGATAAAAAAAAGTGGATTATTCACAAAATAATAAAGTTTTATGAAAAATTGAATGCAAGGTACTTGAATAAAACAATGATTTAATAGGCAAGTTATAACAGATCTTTTGATACATATGAAATTTATACAATCAAGAATATGTAAAGAAATAAAAAATGAACTATTTCAAACAATTTGGTAGCACAACTCTCATGGATCTTCAATAACAAAAATGATTAAAACATGAATGCCCTTGAGCTTACAAAAAAACAACAAAATTGCTCCTCCAACTTTCTCCTCTCTTGGATCATGAATCCAACCCTTTCCTTATCAAAATCACCTTAATATATAGTGAATGATCTATCTCTTCTCTAAGGAGGTAGAAACCAAGGAGCTACATATGATCGTCCTCCATTTAGGAGTTTGTTACAAAATATTCCAACAAAAAGATAACAAATTCTTAAGTTTTTGGGATCTTGTCTATTGTGATAAATGGATTTTGAAATAGGTCATGTTGCTTCATATGGTGATAAAACACATGTCCAACTACCTCCTAGGTAACCATTCGAACCTTCCCTGACAACTAGCATCCCTTCCATAATTGCAGACTTTCCTGTAGATGGTAATTTTGAATTTTCTCCCAAACTACAAACTGGGTTGGGCTGATTTTTTGTCACCAAGTCAATGGTAATATGGTGCTTCTCCACGCTATATTTCAAAAGAACCCAAATAGTTATTTGAAAGCTATGATTAAAACATAATAGAAATATGCTACAGGAAATTAGTTCGTAGCGCTAGTTCATAGCATTGAACCAGTTTGCAACAGTATTCCACAAATGGTGATAAATCTTTGCAATAACGAAACTTGAAGGATGAATGAATATGGAATGGCACTGAAGACTAGAAAAAATCACTAGATACCTTTTTCTAAAATGTCATTACCAAAAATTTGACACATGTCTCTTTTTTGAAGGTGTTGCGAACTTCTAGAAGAGTTAGCAACGCCTTGATTTGACAAATTTGACAAGACATTTGGTGGTTGGATGATCCTCCAAGACCCATTGGACACTTGCTTGGGTTATAATATTTGATGATGACCTTTACATTACTAGAAATGACCCATACCTTCCCTTTGTGCAAATGATGGCACCCATTTTCATGACATCAATACTTGACCATGTATTTGATCAACTTTATACCCAAGATAAAAATCAATCACCTTAATTTATTTACATGAGACATGACTCAAAATTTTAAGCAACTTGACCCTATGACCCAAAATTATGAAATTTTAAATAACTGAATCCTAAGAGAAGGAAATATCACATTATTAGAAAAACTAATGATGTCCTTCAGTACATATCATGTTCTAACAAAAAGAAGATTCATAATCCAGGTGGATATCGGTGGTCATCCACCTTTTCCAATTGGCTCAAAACAATTTTCTGGCAATTTTGGTAATTTACTATTTTTGACAGTTTTTTGGGTCTTGAACTTACAGAACCATTTTGAGGCCCTAAACAACGTTTGTTGGGCATCTATTATACCTACAGTTGTATTCCTTGGATAGATATTTCTAATGATGTATCATATGCATCAAACAGAGATAGTATGTCAAAGTTATGACCTTGGGAAATCGATGTACCAATTTACCCCGACAGGGCCCACATGACTTTTGGCGCTTTATCTCCTAGGGTTAGGTTTTTGGATGTCTAGGGTTTTTTTACATTCCTGTTTATTGTAAAATGGCCTTCAGAACCTCATTGTAATCATATTCTTGCGAATGCGAGTAACCATCACATATCTTCTCAAAGATAAGCTACCACCATTCTAGCGAGTGTTTCACTCTGTATTTTTACAATCTCTGTACATTTATTTCATTAATAAAAATAATGTATTATTGTATCTCTGTGTTTATAATTGCATCTCTGATACATTTTTGTTATGTTATTGGATATCCACGATATCTATGTGCATTTCTTTATTATATCTCCACTCTCATTTCATGCCGAAAATAATACAGATTAGTGGTATCAGAGCAGGCTGCTCTTGATCATTTTTTCAGTGCATGTCCTCGACGAGGTCCGAGTATAGCAAGTTGGGTCTCGAGCTTGTATCTCTTCAATACAATCACTTTCACACGCCCAAGAAACCCTCCAGGGTGGAATAAAATAAAAATGACAGAGAAGACAATCCTATCAATTTGGTGCTTGAGCAAGCTCTCACGTGACAGAGGGACGAAATGATGGAGAATTTTTCCCACATCCTTCAAAGCCTGCCGATAGAAATAGGAACATCTTCATCAAACGACCACTTTGGAAGAACCTCTCCTTTAAAGGTACATGTTAATTTTGAGATTCTCGTATTTGAAGGTCAGATAGATGTGGATGCCCTAGACAAATGGTTAAATCTATTAGAAGGTTATTTCTCTGTTCATAATTTTTTCGACAGGGAAAAGATCACCTTCGCACTCCTTAAAGCTCTCCCCCATGCAAAACATTGGTGGGAAAATTATTGGGAGAAAATTTCCACAGAGGAGTCTGGAATATATGGGGTCGATCCCACTTGGAATTTTTTTGTGGATGCGGTAAAGGAAAAATATTACCCTGTTGGAAACTATGAAGACCAGTACGTGAGATGGACCACACTACAACAAGAGAGGGGCCAAGTAGTTCCAGAGTTCACCAATATATTCTACACCTTGCACACCAAGTTGGGTATCAAAGACTCCAAACGACATTTGGTTCTGAAATATCATGGGGCTCTACATAGATACATCCAAACTGAAATCGATTTTTTGGACATCTCATCACTCGGTGTTGCTTATCGATATGTTGTTAAAATCGAGCAGAAATTTAAGCACCAAAACAAATGGGAGTTCGGGTCTGTAAATCAAAAACAACCAATGTATGGCAAAGACGACCCTAAAAAATAGCCCCCCGAAAACCATTCCAAGCCACAAGAAAAGAAGGGTCATGGAAAGACAAAGAAAGACACCAAAAAATGGTGCTATTTCCACAAAATCCCCTGGCACAACATTAAGGAATGTCACTCGAAATAGTCATTGGTTTCTGAGATCAAATACAAGGAGCCGAACCCTGACTCAGAATCTGATTCTAAAAATACTAGTAAAAGACAGATCATCGACGTAGACCCCACTGCTATTGTCGTGACCGCAACAATTCAATCAAAAGAAACAACAGACCCTGAAGAAGGGGGGCACCTTTTTCATTGACAAATGTGGGATAAAGGGACCTCACTGCATTTTATTATTGATATCGGAATCCAGAAGAACCTCATCTTAGAAAAGGTCATCAAATAGTTGGGATTGTTGAAAACACCACACCCGCAACCATATACCATCGGGTGGCTTCTTCAAGGACGATATTTTCGTGTCAACCAACAGTGCCAATTGTCATATGACATATAGCCCTTTAAGGATGAGGTATTATGTGATGTTTCCCCATTGGATGTATATGATGTTCTCTTGGGCCAACCATATATGTGGAGGCACCATGTTGTTTATGAGTCTGGACCCCGTAGAGTCATTGTTACTTTGGGGGGTCATCTCTACGGAATACCATAAGTAGTTCCAACTATTGTCCCACCTAAACAATGTCGTAAGGTAGTATCTCATACTACAAAATTCGGCTTCTTCATAATCTGTTCAAAGGGTGAACAGAAGGATACTGCAACCACTACAGCCTTCGCCTAAGCACCTTCTATACAACAGAAGCAGGTCAAAAAGATTGCAACAAAGTGTAAATATTTCTTCTGCACACAGGCACCTCATGTAGCCAAACTGGTTAAAAAGGTCCAACCCTTCTAGCCACATGTTTGTGACAACCTTCAACAAGCTAAGTAGTGCAACTACCCCAACAAGGCAAGCAGCTCATCAAGATGCAGATTCAACAAACTCTTTTCCCTCTCCCTCGGGAACTCAACACAATGGAGACCATTGCTTCCTAATGAGGGAGGATTGATCTAGGTGGATATCGGTGGCTACCCACCTTTTCCAATTGGCTCAAAACAATTTTCTGGCAATTTTGGTAATTTACTATTTTTGGTTGTTTTTCAGGTCTTGAGCTTTTGGAGCCATTTTGAGGCCCTAAACGATGTTTTTTGGGTATCTATTCTATCAACAGTTGTATTCCTCGGATATATATTTCTAACGATGTATCATATGCGTCAAACAAAGATAGTATGCCAAAGTTATGACCCCAGGAAATTGATGTACCAATTTAACCCGATGGGGCCCACATGACTTTTGGTGCTTCATCTCCTAGGGTTAGGTTTTTGGATGTCTAGGGTTTTTTGACATTCCTTTTTATTGTAAAAAGGCCTTCAGAGCCTCATTGTAATAATCTTCTTGCGAATTTGAGTAGCCATCACATCTCTTCTCAGAGATAAGCTGCCACCATTCTAGTGAGTCTTTCACTCTGTATTTTTACAGTCTCTGTACATTTCTTTCATTAATAGAAATCATGTATTACTATATCTCTATGTTTATGGTTGCATCTTTGATGCATTTATGTTATATTATTGGATATCCGCCATATCTTTGTACATTTCTTTATTATATCTCCACTCTCATTTCGTGCCGAAAATAATCCGGATCAATTCACTACTTGGACCATATAATATCTACAACAGGGATATAAGTGGATCCTGAGAAGATAGAGGCCATTAGAGGATGGCCAATGCCAAAAAATGTGACAGAGGTAAGATCATTCATGGGTCTTGTCGGTTATTATCGAAGATTCATAATTTTTTTTTCAAAGATTGCAAGTCCAAACACTTCTTTGCAAAAGAAGGATGTGAAGTTCGAATGGAATTCCAAGTGTGAAGAGGGTTTTCAATAGTTGAAAATAATATTTACAAGTGCTCCAATATTGAATATTGAAGATCCAAATGAAGATTTTGTTGTGTGAACTAATGCATGCAAGGAAGGGCTTGGTGGAGTCCTTATTCAAAACAATCATGTGGTATGCTATGAGTCTTGAAAATTAAAAGAGCATGATAGGAATTATGCTACCCATTACATGGAGTTAGCAACGATTGTACATGCATTGAAAATGTGGAGGCATTACCTTGTGGGTAAGAAATTCGAGCTAAGGACATACCACTGTGGTCTGAAGCATTTTTTTGGACAACCAACACTAAAATGCTAGGAAAACTAGATGGATGGAATTTTTGAGTGAATATGACTTTGAAATTAAGCACATAAAGGGAAAATAAAACTAAGTGGTCGATGCACTCAACATGAGAGATCATGAAGTGCATATTGTAGCCATTCGCATGTATAAGACAGATCTAGAAGACAAGGTTATTACAACAACGAATTCATATAAGAATTATTTAAAAATAAAAGAGACTTTACAACAAGGAAATTTTCAACAAAAAATTAATTATTATGAGCTAAAAGAAGATGAAATTCTCATATAAAAAGGTAAGGTGTATGTGCCAAATTCTAGTGAGCTCAAAATTGTAGTGCTGAAGGAGATGCACAATGTGCCATATCTTTAGCACCCAACATATAGGAAAACAATTGTAGCAGTAAGAAGCCAATATTTTTGGCCAGGAATGAAGAAAAAAATGGCTAATTACATTGCCAAACGTCTAGAATGCCAAAAAGTAAAAACAAAACATAGACACCCAACATGTTTGCTACAACCATTTCCCTTTCTGGAATGGAAGTGGGGAGTTGTCTCAATTGATTTTATTACTAAGCTACCTAGAACAATGAAGCAACATGATTCCATCATGGTGGTGGTGGATAAGTTGAAAATAGTAGCACATTTCATTCCAGTAAAGACTACACACAAGGTAGAAAATATTGTGAATATTTATATGAGAGAAGTTGCTAGGCTACATGGAGCACCTAAGGCAATAGTTTTAGACAGGGATCCAAAGTTTGCTTCTAATTTTTGGAAGGGTTTGGTCAAAGGCTTTGGGACAAATTTAAATATTAGTACAACGTATCATCCATAGTCAGATGGGAAAACACAAAGAACTAACAGAATAATTGAGGACATGCTTGGAATGTATGTGATGGATCATCCATCGAAGTGTGAATATTATATCCATTTAGTTAAATTTTCCTACGACAATGGATATTATTCCTCCTTCAAAATGAGTCCATTTGAGGCATTGTATGGCAGGAAATGTAACACCCTAGTGAGTTGGGATAATCCAACGGACAAAGTAGAGTTGTTGGGCCAGAATTCCTAAAATAAATGGAAGATTAGATGGTAAGGATTAAGCAGAATTTAAAGGCTGCCCACGATAGGCAGAAAATTTATGCAGATAGGAACAAATTTTTCATATATTTTAAAGTGGGAGTGTTGGAGAAATTTTTATTTTCGGCACACTAGTTCAGTAGGAGTTAACTGAATAGTTCTATTTTAGACTTTCTAATATTATACCATCAAAATTATTCATGCATTCCTAATTATGGGATGCCATTTCCTATATGAGTGAAGATCACTCACTCATTGATAAGATCATAATATACATTGATTCTTATTCTCCATTTTGTATCTCTCTTCCTTTTCTTGATAATCTTTACTTGTGTATGCTTTAGATAGGTATCGTGTGCAGGTTTCCATGAAACAATGACATGGTATCAGAGCTACGCTACTTGGAGCAAGCCAGACAAGCCAAAGAATAAGGAAAATTGGAGTTTTGGCGAGCTAAATCCGTGGTCATACCTTTAAGCAGTGATTTCTCCAAAAAAATTAAGTTTTTTAGGAAACGACTTGCTTAGGAAGTAAACTGGCCCATTCTACAAGTGGGTTTTCAACCGTTTGACAAGATTTCTCACCGTTTTCTCAAAAAGTAAGCCAGAAGATAGCCTCCTAAAACTGATATGAATCCGTGGTCGTAACTTTCTATAGTGATTGCTCCTAAAATGTTATGTTTTTGAGGAAACAACTCCCTTAGCAAGTAAATCGACCCATTCTACAAGTGGGTTTTCAACCATTTAGCGATATTCCTCACCGTTTGCTTAGAAAGTAAGCCGGAAGATAGCCTCCTGAAATTGATATGAATCTGTGGTCGTACCTTTCTACAATGATTTCTCCCGAAACATTAAGTTTTTGAGGAAACGGCTTGCGTGAGAAGTAAATCGACCCATTCTTCAAGTGGGTTTTCAATATTTTGGTGAGATTCCTCACCGTTTTCTCATAAAGTAAGTCGGAAGCTCATATCCTAAAATTGATACGAATTTTCACTTAAAGTGCCCTTTCTGTCGTGATTTCTTAATTTTTCACTTGCAGATTGAGAGTAAATTTTTAGGGGTTCTTAGAAACAGTGGGAGAAATGGATAGGAAAACTATTATATAGTCAAACTTTGTGGTAATCCTCACACCATACAATTATTTGATTGGAAGCCCAAGGCAGAATTCCAACTCAGAAGGAAATGAATATATAATTTGATGATGGTGACAGAAACATAACCTACATCAGTGATTGAGAAGATGAGATGGGGAAACCGTAAGGATGAGGCCACATGACTAATTATTGAGTTATTCTCCACTGATTTATGGTTTCATGTTGTTGCATGCAAGACTCCAAACAAGATCTGGACCACCCTGGAAGGACTCTTTGGAAATTAGGATGAGATGCGAGGTCATATGCTTGAGGTAGAGTTGAATACCTTAGACCCTAAATTTTTTTATAATATACATGATTTATTTACTAAATTTAAATCTTTGATTTTGAGCTTGGGTGAATGTGGTATTGATAAGTCTACATAAGAGAAACAACTTATTCTAACAATCTTGGCCAAGCTAGGACCATAATACGCTATGCATGTCTCCAATTTCCATTCTGACATATGTTGTTTTGGAACAAATTGGAAAATGCCTACGTTGGATCAATTCATTGAGTCTCTTACACAAGAGAAGACAAAACTCATACATATGTGCCTCATGAAATATCCCAAAACACATGCACTCACCATGCATGATGGAAAAGGGTCATACAAACAGAACGAGAAGGAGGGATATTCCAAACACTTTAATGATTCTTCAGGTTCCTAAGACTCTTCAGATTCCAAGAAGAAGAAGAAGGGAAAGCAATGCACTTATTGCAATAAACTGAATCATGAAGAATCCACATGCATAAAAAAAATAGATCGATCTTATGGCAGATACACTTCAGCATAACAACCTTGGAAACTTTATTCCAGAGGGAGTCAAGAAGCAGAAGGAAGAAGATCTTGCTCCTAAGAAAGGTAATCATCATGCTCTGGTTGCAATTAAATCCTCATTTGATTCATGGATTATAGATTCTGGTGCATCCCATCATATGGCAGTGAAAGAACAAGTTTTCTCTTCCTTGAATCCATGCTCAAGACCCCCTATTCTCATGGGGGATGATACTCTAGTAGCAGTAGCAGGAGAAGGGAGAGTGGAACTCCACAATGGAAGTTTTGAGAATGTTCTACATATTCCAAAGATTTCTATGAATCTGCTCTCAGTTTATCAGATCACTCAAAAAGGTAAAAAGGTTTAATTTACATCAGATTCAGTTTCAGTAATTGACATGTATGACAATTCCATTATTGCAATTGGTGAGGTGGATCACAAGTCAAGGTTGTATAAATTCACTAAGTTTTCTGACGATGACTCATATTTTTACTTACACATAAGGAGAGTACATTGCATGCACCTTGTTGAGCCTCTAAATTGACATCCCCACTACCCTATTATACTCCTCATCTATACCTTTTTGGCTTAGCTAAGCTTGGATAAATGAAAAAGAACACTACCATTAGTCATTGATGAGGTCATAAGGTAAAGTATAATTAATTCATGCATTTTTGTGGTTTATTGAGCTAGGAGACTAAATGTTTCATGTACTAATGTTTTAATTTGCCACGTGTAACCTTTGACCTCTAGATGAGTCCAGCCTTTCTGTACCAGCTTAGCCATCTGGTACTTATGCGCCATATTGCCACTGTCTGAATCTGGTACCAAGCACACCTTCCATTCAGATCCAATACCGAACCATCCATTGTCGCGATCCGGTACCAACGTCCGCTGACTGTTCTAGTCTAGTATCAACCACTTGCATATTGTTCGGATCCGATACCATTTACTGAATCTCACCTGTCACGATATGGTACCAATATAGGAAGAAAAATATACCAAGTTTAGCCCCAGATCGTACCAAAGATAATTGTTGGATGTTTGCTGAATCATTAAAGCTCTAGCAAGGTTATGATAAGATTGTTTGTTTATTGCTTCATCCTCACACACTTTGTGTCATGAGGATGAAGCTTAAAATATGTAACCGAATCGATAAATTTGACAATTGACTGATTTGCAAAATATTTCACCTCCTTGTGTTTCACGACTAAGACTGTTTAAATAGTCATGGAAATGATGGTGGAGGTAGTAGAGAGTTAGTATAATCCAGCATGTGAAGCAGTGTTCCATATTGTAGAATACATTTTGATTTGAAGTTTAATATAAGGATGTCATTTATTTCTAGGTCTTGATCATTTATGAATGAATGTGAGTTGAGTTGTTAGCATAGTTTAATTCTATGTTTTGAAATTTGAGTAAGAGGAATGTGTGGATTGAAAGAAAGCTTACTGTAGATTCCAGTTGCTGACCCGTTAAAGTGGCAAGAGCCCACTGCCCAACAAAGGTCAGCATCCTTATAGGTTAGTGTTAGTAGTTGATTTCAATAGTATATATGTTAGACTAGCTGAAGCTTTGACCCTTTCAGAGGGTAGCAATATAGCTCAGTTTGGGTTTCGATTGTTTAGAAATCTTTACTTACATTGTTTTGCATATGATCTGTTTCTGTTTTTATGAATTTGATTTCGTTTCATGGACATAAATGTTGGCAGCAGTAGTCAGACATATTTGAAGGAGAACTAGTGAAGTCCACAACAACACATTGTGAACCACAACATACTCAGTATATTGCCTATTGAACTACCCATGCTATGTCTTGATGATTGATGTGTGATTTCCCTTTCAGAAGTGTGATTGCATAGTTAGTTTTCTGGGTCAGATAGCAGAGTTGATTTGTCAAAAGAACTCCATCTCATATTTGCATGTGCCATAATGGAGTAGATAGCCTCTCCGTGAAAGACAACCAAAGAGTGTTTTGATTTGCTAGTTTGTTTTGTTTCCAGCATGCATAATCTAGAATAGTTTCATACTCATGACATTAGAATTACCTTTCTTATTGGTGTCTTGCAACTTTGTTGATTATGAATCCCGAATAGATAATTAATGAGTGCATTATATTAAACATATAAGTAGCACAACATTTTGGCGTCGTTTTCGGGGAGTTGCAAACGGTAGGAAGTGATTTTTAGCTTAGATTGTTTTCATAGTTTTTGAATGATTTTAAAGGATGCTTGAGGGAGGAGGATAAAACATTTAAGACATGAGTGAAGAGCCACGCGGCCACTAGAGTGGGGTTCTCCACAACCAGGTTGCCTTCTTACCTTCTATATAGAATTAGGATTTCAATTTAGTTAAGAATCAAATTTCCATTTTATGCATAGATATAGAGATAATAAGGGTAGATTTGTAAGCTCTAAAGATTCAAAAACAACCCCCCCCGCACTAATCTAACTAACACTGGTGCAGGAAAAATTCCACCAGGAGAAAGTTCAAGGGGAGCCAGCAAGGCCCCATAAGAACCTAAAATGAAAAAATCAACATTGGGGTGGGCAGAACGTGAATCTGCTGAACGTTCAAGAGACACACAAAATCCAGTTTCTGAACCATCTATCAGTGGAATGACATAATAAGAAGGAAATGCAACCACTGAGACTAAGACCTTTGGGTTTCCAATCTTGGATATTTCCAGAAACATCAACATGAAGAATATCCCACTATCATCGTTACCCACTTTCAGAGGTATGTCAACTAAAGATCCAGATTTATTTTTATTCGAGTTTGACATATTATGTAGAAGCTATATGTACTCAAGCGATTCCCAAAAACTTAAGCTCTTTCCTGCTACAATGAAATATTTATCCTTAAGATGGTTCATGAGCTTAGGAGAAAATACAATCCTCTCTTGGGATCAGATGAAAGACACATTTTTATGAAAATACCAAGACTATTGTAAGGACAATGCTAAAAATGACATTTTTAAAATGAAACAAACAGAAGATGAAATCCCTGGAGACTACTTAGAAAGGTTCTTATACAACTACCAGAAATCAAAATTATTCACCACAGACCCAGTTGTAGTAAGAACTGTATTTTTGAAGGATATTAGAGATGTCTGCATAGAAGTTTTAAATTTGTTAAGTTCAGGAGATGTGCACCAAAATCCTTTTGCAAAGATTGTAGATTACTGTAGAAGATACTCAAGAGGACAAGCTAAAACAGGAAAGCACCAAGAGATTCTTTTAGCAGAAATACAAGACAAATCTCAGGAACTGTCACCGGAATTGAGTTAGGAAACTTATTAGATAACTTTAAAACAAAAATCTTGAGCACAATCAATAACCAGATAGATACCCTAAAACTGAAAAAAGAAACAAGAAGAAGAGACTATTTTAGCAATCTTTCGTCCTAGATGCTGAAAGAAGCATGGTGAGAAAGAATGTCCATTAAATGTCATAGAAATCTGTGGCCTGTGTACACTAGAGAACCCTACATTTGAGTGTCCAACTTTGCTTGAACTACAAGCCATGTATAGGGGATGGTCTCACAAAAACAATCATACCCTTCCAGAGGACCTTGGAGAGCACAAAAACCCAATGCATTTTATGACCCTAATGCACAGTATCAACAACAAAAATGGGGTCCTCCCCCAATGACCTATCCATAATGGACACCTCAGCAAGCTCAAACTCAACCTTGGCAACAAGGTTGGAGGGGGCCTGTGTATGGGAATCCATCTTACCCTACATATCCACAATATCCTACAAACATTTCCCAATTAATACCTGGATTTAACCCACCACAGATGCAAGCTTTACTCCCACCTCCTATAGAATAGCAATTTACAACCTCCTTGAACCCTAACTAGCAGAAGCAAGTACCTATAAATGCCAATCAATAGCCACAAAACCAAGCTTCCCAAAACCCTCCGAGACCAACAAAAATCCCTGCCCAGCCAATCCCTAACCCCAATAATGGACCCACCCACATTGTGAATTATACAAAAGTTCAAACATTTCCCACCTATAAAATTCAACTACGATCAGGGAAAGATGTAAATCAATCAAATCCTGCAATAATAATTCTAGAAGAAAATTATAATCATTCTGAGGAAGAAAACACTCAAACCACTCCTGCAGAAGAAGAGACTTCCCCTCCTATTCCAATCACTTCTTTGTCTGTACGAGTACCTCAACAAGTTAATATTCCACCCTACCCCGAAAGACTATTAGTGAAGAAACCTGACCCACCCTTGCACAAAGATATAGAGGATGAATTACGAATTGTATGTATAAAAATACCTCTGTTGCAAGCCATTAAGGATATCCCTAGATATGCCAAAATCATAAGGGATCTTTGCCTTAAGAAACTAGGAAGGAAGAAGAAGGAACCTCCCCTTTTTCAGGTGGTGGGGCAATTATCTGAATTTATTTCTGAAATGCCATACAAATATAATGACCCTGGGAACCCAATAGTCACTGTTGAAATTAATGGTATTTCTTTACCAAACACACTCATTGATTTGGGTGCAACAATTAATGTAATGCCTTTTGACACTATACAAAAGCTCAAAATCAACCAATAAAGACCAACCCAAACCATGATAGAGTTGGCAGATAAGTTACTCATTAGCCCTGTAGGAAGTCTAGATGATGTCACAGTCACTCTGGCTTCTTGGGAATATCTAGTAGACTTTCTAGTCATCTACTCTAAATCATCCTCCAAACAAGGACACCTTGTGGTTCTTGGCCATCCTTGGCTGGCCACAACAGATGCCTTTATCAGTTGTCAGTCTGGTGAGATGACTATATCCAATGGCACACATAGCCAAAAGCTTGTCCTCTTTCCTCCTGCCCAACCGACACAGGAGATACCTGTTTATTTAGAAAACCCTTATGGAGAAGAAGATAGCATCAGACCCCTGTTAACACTTGAACAGGTAAAAGGAATGTAAGAACAATAAGATGAACAAGTCTTAAGTTTATTTTTGGCTGATACAAATTGTATTGAATATCTGAGGTCTTTTGCAGAGTTGTCACACATTTTCAGTTCCGAATTTCAACAAACTTGGCACCTTGATATCACTCAATTATATACTTTATCACCAGCTCCCTCAGAGAAGGAATAAAGTACTGAACTTGTTGATATTAGCTAGGAAAACCTTTGTATATCAACTCTAGTTTGGAACCAGAACAAAAGACACAAGTAATTGAAATGCTCCAAAGACAATTTGATGCCTTTGCATGGGATTATGCAGACATGAAAGGCATTCACCCTGACACATGCACACATCATATCTACACTAATGACCAAATCAGACCAGTTAGATAGCCTGAACGAAGGATGAATCCAGCCCTTAAAGATATTGTAAAAGAGGAATTGCAAAAACTCCTTCAAGCCAATCTCATATACCCCATTTCAGATAGTCAATGGGTGTCTCTGCTTGTCATAGTTCCCAAGAAAAATGGTAAGTGCAGAATATGTGTAGACTTCAGGGAGTTGAACAAATCCACCCATAGGGATTATTTTCCCTTACCATTTATTGATCAGGTGTTGGATACCTTGTCCGGAAAGAAGTATTTTTCGTTCCTAGATGGGTTTAGTGGTTATAACCAAATACAAATAGCACCTGAAGACCAGGAGAAGAGAACTTTCACCTGCCCATGGGGAACCTATGCTTATAGGGTTCTTCCTTTTGGACTTGACCAATGATTGCATGGAATTCTACATGGATGACTTTACAGTCCATGGAAAAGACTTATAGGAAGCTTTGACCAGTCTAGAAAAAGTCTTGATTAGGTGTAAGGAAACTAATCTTTCCCTAAGTAATGAAAAGTCAAAGATGATGCTCACTGAAGGTATTGTTTTGGGACATCACATCTTTGGTTATGGAATGAGAGTTGAT
>ML793861.1:232944-259946 GCA_009831015.1 Picea engelmannii | reverse complement strand
GGAACCACATCGATCCATCTTCATCATGTATCAATGACAACTCATTGATCCATCTTCATCTATGCATTCTCATCAAGGAAAATACATATTGTATTACATCAATCATCAATCAATCAATCCTTTGACATCAATCAATCACTTGAAATCAATCAATTACATCAATCAATCAAACCATTGGCATCAATGACAACATGATCCAACAACAACAACTGATGTAACAACGAACGTTGTAACAGCAGATGATGAAACAACAGCTAAATTATTTCCTAGAGTCAGTTCTAAGAGCGTAGTTGTGGAAGTCAAACCTATAAAAACCTTGAACATCAATCTCGATCTCTCCACTACTGAAACTCGCCGATTGATGAAATTACTGACTGTACATAAAGAAGCATTTGCCTGGGATTACATGGATATGAAAGGCATTCCCTCTAAACTATGCACCCACCATATATACATCAAAGAATAATGTTGACCCATTTGCCAACTACAAAGGAGGATGAACCCAAACCTTAAAGAAATTGTTAAGGAAGAACTTAAGAAAATTCTCAATGCCGGATTCATCTATCCTATATCATACAGTGATTGGGTATCACTATTTTTTATTGTGCCTAAAAAGAATGGTAAGTGGAGAGTGTGTGTGGATTATAGATCCCTGAATAAGGCCACGTAGAAGGATCATTTCCCTCTACCATTTATTGATCAGGTTTTAGATAACTTAGCCAGAAAAAAATATTTTTCTTTCCTAGATGGATTCTATGGCTATAACTAGATACAAATTGCCCCACCAGACAAATATAAGACCACCTTTACTATCCCTTGGGGTACATTTGCCTACAAGGTTCTCCCATTTGGCTTGTGTAATGCACCAACCACTTTCCAGAGAGCTGTGATTGGTATTTTCTCTGATATGGTGAATGACTGTATGGAAATATTCATGGATGACTTTACACCTTATGGTACTGATTTCGAAGACACTTTGTCTAATCTGGAAAAAGTTCTCAAAAGATGTAGACAGTCTCATATTTCTTTAAGTATAGAAAAGTGCCATATGATGATGCGCGAAGGGGTAGTATTGGGACACTTCATCTCTTATGCAGGGATTCAGGTAGATCCAGCCAAAATCCAGGTAATTTTGGACATTCCAACTCCATCAACTCAGAAAGAGGTAAGAATTTTTTTAGGGCACGTTGGGTATTACAGGAGATTCATTAAAAAATTCTCTAAACTTGCCTCTCCATTGTTTTTTCTACTAACAAAATATGTTGACTTTCGTTGGACTGACAACTGTGAATTGTTTTTTGCAGATCTTAAACAAAAATTGTCCACAGCTCCCATCTTGAGAGGGCCCAATTGGGCTCTGCCTTTTCACATTTATTTAGATGCCCCAGACACTGCAATTGGTGTAGAAATAGGGAAACAGGAGGACAAATAACCCTACACTATCTACTATATCAGCAAGAACATGGCTCTTGCTGAGTTAAATTACACAGTTACTTTAAGAGAATTCTTGTCAGTAGTTTATGCAATCAATAAATTCAGGCATTATGTAACTGGTTATCCCACTTTTATTCATCCTGATCATATATCCATTAAATATCTAATGAATAAACCTATTACTAATGCCTGAGTGACGAGATGGTTGTTACTACTGCAAGAATTTGACATCACTATAGTGGATAGACCAGGAAAATAAAATGTGGTTTCTGATTTTCTCTCAAGATTACATATAAATGATGATAATTCACCTGTAGATGATTCCTTTCCCGATGAACATTTGTTTGCATTATTTTCTCACTCACCTTGGTATGCAGACATTGCTAATTATTTGGTTGCAGGGAAGGTACCTCCACATCTATCTCCTCGAGAAAGAAGGAAGATTATTCAAAAGAGTGCTAGGTATAGTTGGATAGGAGGATACCTCTTCTACACGGGCCTGGATGAAGAAATCAAGAGATGTGTGAGGGATGATGAAGTTTATGATCTGCTGAAAGCTTTCCATGATGGCCCTTGTGGGGTTCATTTTGCTGATAAAAGGATCGAGCATAAAATTTTAATGATGGGCTATTTTTGGCCCAACATATTTCAAGATGCCAAGAAGTATGTCCAAGCTTGTGACAGTTGCCAATGCATGGGTTAGCCAACTCACAGGGATGAGATGCCTCTCTAGTCTCAGGTAGTGTTAGAGCCTTTTAAGAGATGGGCCATGGATTTTGTAGGACCCATTCACCCACCTTCCAATCAGAAAGTCTATATATTGGTTTGTACAGATTACATGACCAAGTGGGTGGAGGCAAAAGCACTTATTAGAGCCTCAAAAGAAGTTGTCTTAGCATTCTTGTTTGAATATATATTTGTTAGGTTTGGCATTCCTAGAGAATTGGTAACTGATGGAGGACCCCCTTTCACATCACATAAATTTGAAGCTCTACTCAGTAAATATCATGTTTTACATAGAATAGCTTCTCCATACCATCCATAAGGCAATGGCCAAGTGGAAACCACCAACAAAGTTATCGAAGACATTCTTACTAAAATAGTGAGAGAAAATCACAGGGATTGGTCTGACAGATTGTATGAAGCTCTATGGGCTTACCAAACTGCTTGGAGGAGCACAACTAGTTTTTCTCCTTACGAGATGGTATATGGAAAAGCCCTGTTTTTTCCATTGAATTTGAAATCAAAACCATAAGAACTGCATCAATAGTCAACCTCGACTTGACTATGGCATAGAAAGCCATACAACAACAGTTCAACGAGCTTGATGAAAAGCGTTTGGACGCCATCCATCAAACCACAGTGATTCAACAACAAAGGACAAAATGGCATGACCGAGTCATCAAGAAGAAATTATTCCAGAAAGGATATTGGGTTATGTTGTATGATTCACGTTTTAAGGAATTTCAAGGTAAGATGCGTACACGATGGCTAGGGCCTTATGAGGTAGACACCATTTTTCCCAATGGGACAGTCCGATTGATTACTATTGATGGATCCAATACATACTTACATGAAAATGGTCATCGCTTGCATCTATATCAGGATCCACTGTCCAAGGAAGAATTCAAAACTAGATGTACAGTTGATACAAGTTATCAATTCTTAAACGGAAAGGAGCTATCTCCTTCCCCTTCTAAACTTTAGGACTTCTTTTTCTCAGACCTTGTATATAAATAAACTCAACAAAATTCACATTTCTCTGTTTTTAGTTGAAATTTCTCTGTTTTCTTTACTATGCTAATAAGTTTTGAAAGGTATCAGGCGGTTATGTGTGTGCAGGTGGATTGATGAACAACAAGGTGGAGTAGCACATAATGAGTCAAATGATTGGTTCATGGAAGTTGAAAAACTTCCTAGAAACTAAGTAATGTAGAGATTGGCCGATTTCCATGTTGTTACACCTTCTTCCGATAAATTGGTCGATTTCCATGCTGTTACACCCTTTTTCGCTAAATTGGTCGATTTCCATGCTGTTACACCTTCTTCTGATAAATTGGCCAATTTCCATGCTGTTACACCCTCTTCCGATAAATTGGCCGATTTCCATGCTGTTACACCTACCTTCGCCATTTTTGCCGAAGAACTTGTTGATACATTAATTGTTGTTATTCTTTCTTGCCACTTCACTCTTTGTTTTTTTTTCGCACTTTTGCCAATGTTGCTGCTCCAGCCCTCCAATCTTTCCATGCCATAGCACCACTGATTAGACAATATTGATGCTCTCTATCCGAAAGTGTTTCTTCATAATGACTTGACTTCACATCCGGCGATTTCCAATTGGCTAACTACAATAAGGACTCTGTTTCTGCTCCAGTTGTCATTTCTCTCACAATCCTTCATCATGTCAGTTGTTCCACACAACTCATATGGCGGTTGGATAGTGCGGTTAATTCTGACAGGTCATTATGTGCAATAAGATATGAGGTACATGATTAATCCTATGTGTTAAAGTAATGAAGATATAAAAGCACAATTTCCTATTTACTAACTGATTGTCATAAATCGATGCACCTGGAGCCAATCTGATTAGTTGGGGGGGGAACATAAATCTAGCCGTCCATTCCGAATTTTATACACACCTCCACCACCTTTCCACCCACACTTGTTTTAACTGAGATACTGTATTCTTTCTGCAAACCACGTTCGAGCTTGTTGCATCTCTGATTTAAGTGATAGTTTCTCCTCCTACATGCCTGTTAGACTCTCAAGCAACATCATGGGAGGATCAGCTGTGAGATATGAATCCGCAACTGTGGACAGTTTGCTGCTACACCCAGAGGCATACCAAATATTTCTCTAAGCCGGATCGATATCGTATTTTAAAAAGTTGAAGGGGTTTAATGAGGACGAGGTATTGGAGTTTAGTCAAAATATTACCGAAGGATATTCAATGGTGAATGGGGTAAGGATTCTAGTATCAGAAGAAAGCATTGTTGTTGTAACAGGGTTGCCAAGAATAGGAGACCGATGGTTTAACAGAAAAAAATATCTTTCGGATGCACATAAGGGGTTCCTCGTCAACACTGAGCAAGTTCAGACCAAAGGCAGAGGTGTAGATGTCAATTCCTTACCAGAGCCATGGGGGAAAGTCGCAGAATTTCTTAAAAGGTACATTACCTGCGAAGGCCAATACTAAGTTGTTTATTTTTCTGATTTCATCTTATTATCACATTTGCGACATCAAAAATTCATAAACATTCCTTATTTTCTCCTCCATTCATTGCATAACATGGCTCATTTTGTAAAAAAATCCAAGAACCCCAAGAACCACGTTTCTAATCATAGACTCATCGGCCTATTAATTCACAGAGGTTTGGGCATTTCCAATAACCCATTACCTATTGTAGTAGACCAGGCACCAGTCCTTGAAAACACAACCCATGGACCTCTTTCTAAGCCTCTTCCCTCGGCTGCAACAATAGTCCAAACCCCTATTGCCGTTATCCATAAGACGACTCAGAAAATCAACTGCATAACCTGAAGCCATCTTGGCACCAACCAGACAAGCCTCGACAAAATTGTATTGTAACAGCCTATAGCTATGGTCGAACAAACAGATGAACAACCAACCACTCGATCAAAACATGTGTCACAACACTTGGCTTCAACACCTATCATTGAAAACCTACTCCCTGGCTCTAACAAGAAAACCCCTGGTCCTAACTCTGGATCACTGAGAAAGGGAACAAGGTCAGTACGGTCCATTGCAACACCTATCATTGAAAAAATACACCCTGTCTCTGAAAAGAACACCCATATTCCTATCTCTGCATTACCTAAAAAGAAAGCAAGGTTAGCACGGTCCATTGTAACATCAAGTTCGATTACCTCCTTTGTGGTTGCATTGACATTCACACAGAACCCTCCTATTGATGCAACAGTCGATCAAGCGCCTACTATCATTACCAGTGCATTTTCTCATAAAAGAAAACATCCATTCAAGGGAAAACCTCAGAGAGCCCTTGACCAAATTGGATCAACAACAAATCAGAGCACTCTGGTTACTATGATAGAGAATTATACAGACGTACGAATACCAGGTTTTACTTTATGCAGAGAACTTCAGGAAACTATTTTCTCCTTTCAAAATGAATGTACTCAATTCGTAGCAGAATCATCGGTTCCGCCTGATGATTCTGTGCATCACATGTCCATTGTCGATGTCCAGATCATCGCAGACCCTAGTATACTAGAATATCCTCTTTGTGTGGTTGAGGAAGAATGCCTCGTTCCTCCTCCAACAATGAAGAATAAAGCCCCTGGTTTCATTTCTGTTTTACCTAGGAGAAGAACTAGGTCCACCAGGTTTGTCAAAGATGCAATTAGATGGCAATATGTGGAGCAGGCTATTCCTATTCTTCGTCCACTATCCTCCATGGTTGATGTAGGGATGGTTCCAAAAGAACCAACTGTCCATGTCGAGACTGTTCCACAAGAACCAGTCCTAACAGACACAGCTGTTACACAAGAACCAATTGTCCAGGTCGATACTATTACACCAGAACCAATTGCTCCGTAGAGGATTGTTCCACCAGAGCTAGTAATACCAGAACCAATGGTCTATGTTGAGACTGTTCCACAAGAACCAGTCCTAATAGACACAACTGTTACACAAGAACCAACTGTCCATGTCAAGACTATTCCAAAAGAACGAGTCCTGAAAGACACAGTTGTTACACAAGAACCAACTACACGGCATGCTGAGGATGTGCCACTTGCTCAATTGTTTGCCCAAATAGAGCAAAAGATCAAAAATACAGAAAATTCCAAAATTGTTGCACTAATAACAGAGAATGATAACCTCAAAACGGAGTTAAGAAATAAGAGGTAGAGGTTGCTCAATAGAAGAATCCAGAAGGGATAACCTTGGACATCCTAGCACTGACAAAAGCTATTATGGACAGAAACAAAGAACTCATGTTCTTTGAGTGCAGAAACATTTACTTTGAGGCAGGATATGAGGTAGTCAAATTTCTAGTCGCTAAAGGATCAACAACTGTCTCAGTTAAGACTAAACATGAACTTACTGCTACACAAAAACCAGTAAAAAATGTTCCAGTCGCTAAAGGACCAACAACTGTCTCAGTCAAGACTGAACATGAACTTACTGCTACACAAAAATCAGTAAAACAGAGGAGATCTCAACGTCATAAAACAATTGTTGGTATACCAGAAGCTTGCAAACAAGAACCTTTGTTTCCTTCACGAGTTGTTACTCGAGCAACTCAAACTGATTTTGTTCTCAGAGATAAAGAAACTCAGACAGATCATTGACGCAACAGATTTTCTATTGGACACAACATTTTTCAATATCGACACTTAGAAATTTCTCTTAGCAATTTTGCACTGAAGGAGACATTTATCTACTTCAACTACAAAGTAAGGTTTGAATGTGTTTTGCATGAGGACATGCAATGTCTTCAGTTAGGGGGCATGTTAGGACCCAGAAATGTCACCTTTTCACTACATCTTTTGCCCATTCAAGCTTCTCATTCCTAAGCTAAATGACTATTATAATGAGTACTAAGACCCTTTTTCCCAAGGTATGAACTATTCATCTCGCTTTTATATTTTCATTTACTTAGCATGTTTGATTGGTAATGTTCACATATTTTACCCATGAAATGATTTAACTAATGATCAAACTGCTTAGAATAGCCCACTTTGAGAAACTCGTTGTTGCTACAACTATGCACCAATATTGGAAGTTGTTACATGACTACTGCAACGGATGCCACCAATCCTAGAAGCTGTTACACGACTACGGCAACAGAAGCCCATCAATCCCCTAGAATTCATTACAACAGACACCACCAGTCCTGTTGTTATACGACTGCTGCAGCACCTATTGATTATATATGCTGGCTCACGATGTTGATCAAGGAGAGTTCTAGATTTTGTATTAATGATATCTAACGAATAGCTTGAGAATCGTGGATTCTCAAGACTGTTTTGTTTTTGAACACTTAATGAATCTGACTTTAGAGAGTAGATCTTTTGTAATGAAGATGAGTTTTTTTAACTAGAGAAAAAAAAAGTAACGCTTATTGTACACAGACATTTTTGGCAATTGAATGAAAGAGTGGATTGAATTTATTTAGCAGACTGTAACCTATTTCTTTGAGCGGATTCAGTGAGAAGGAAAGGGCCCACCTTCCTCACTGATTCCCCTCTATTTTGAATTCTAGATTAGTTGTTTTAAATGTGAATGATTTAATTTTTATACATTTCTAGAATACAACTGTTGTTATAGTTTAGTTCCTTCTTGTTAGATGCACATAAACTTGTCTCATGAGAATTAGAAGTCGATCGCTGAACATTGCTGGAGAATTTCTTTCCCTTTTTCTACATTAGGATAAAATCTTGTTTTCGAGAAATAAAAGTGTGAAGTACCTTCTTGCAATAAGTAGATTTCCTTTCTGCAAATAGTATAGAATTTCTTCCTGTAAAAGTAAATTAGAAAGTTAGATTAGAGTAGGCAATCCAGGGTTTTTATATATTCATCAGTTTAGATTGCAATTATGATTTCAAATCTGTATAACTCCAGCTGTATCAACACAACTGTGTTAGTGATAATGTTTTTTTTTTTTTTTTAACTTCCCTACTACAATTAGATGAGAGATTCTTTCATAATCTAGCATAGACTGTGCACAATTATCTTGAAATAACAAACTTCCCTGGGTTGACAATTTATATTGAACAATTTGATTTTCTATTCAATTAGACAATTAAAGTGCCCAACACTAGTGAAGTCCACAACAACACATTGTGAACTACATCATACTCAGTATATTGACTATTGAACTACCCATGCTATGTCTTGATGATTGATGTGTGATTTCCCTTTTAGAAGTGTGATTGCATAGTTAGTTTTTTGGGTCAGATAGCAGAGTTGATCTGTCAAAAGAAATCCATCTCATATTTGCATGTGCCATAATGGAGTAGATAGCCTCTCTGTGAAAGACAACCAAAGTGTGTTTTGATTTCCTAGTTTGTTTTGTTTCCAGCATGCATAATCTAGAATAGTTCTATACTCATGACACTAGAATTACCTTTCTTACTGGTGTCTTGCAACTCTATTGATTACAAATCTCGGATTGATAATTAATGAGTGCATTATACTAAACATATAAGTAGCACAACACACCTCTAATGCAACATGCATATACTCTTGTGCTTCCATCAGTTTTGTATATCAGAGATGATTCCATACACTTAGATTATGTTTATGGAAATAAGCAGGTAGTACAACTAGATAATAAGCCAGCGTTGAAGCTTCAACAGATGCCCAAGAAGGCACAGCTCACACTTCAAGCAGTAGACAACCTTGCAGGGAATCCATTGGATTCAAGGAGGACTCAATCTAAACATGAGGATCCTTCTCATGTATTTTCAGCTTCAGAACATGCGATGCCCATGCATTGTTATATGGTTCAATCTACTAATCCACATAAATACAATAGGGTTGTGGGAAATCCATTATGGCAAGCAGCCATGCAGAAGGAGTATGACTCACTCCTACATAACCAAACTTGGAATCTGGTTCCACTTCCATCAGAAAGGAATATTTTCAGGTGCATATGAGTCCATAGGATCAAGAGGTACAGGGCTAGACAGGTTGTCATAGAACTTCATCAAATCCATACATATTTTCACATATTCACGAAGACTTTCAGTGAGAAGAAGTTTCAGACTTTGCGGGATCGTCTTGTAGTGAAGAACACAATTGCCTAGCAACTATCATTTTCGTCTTTTGATACATTATCTTTTGAGGGGGGGTTTTGTTCCCACATGGTTTTCCCTCTTTCCTCACTTTTATTTAGTGTTCATTAGTTGCATTATACATGAGTACCTAATATGGCCTAGTAGCCGAGACTCATTTTTTACTCCATAGTGATGTTCAGGGGGAGTGTTGGAGAAATTTCTATTTTCAGCACACTAGTTCAGTGGGAGTAACACTAGTTCAGTAGGAGTTAACTGACTAGTTCTATTTTAGACTTTCTAATATTAGACCATCACTATTATGCATGCATTCCTAATTATAGGATGTCATTGCCTATATGAGTGAAGATCACTCAGTCATTGATAAGATCATAATATACATTGATTCTCATTCTCCATTGTGTATCTCTCTTCCTTTTCCTGATAAGCTTTGTTTATGTATGATTTAGCTAGGTATCCTATGTAGGTTTCCATGAAACAATGATGGGGAGAACACATGTTTGTGAAAGTAAAGGAAAAGAGAATTTCACTCAGATTAGGAAGCTTCGTGAAGTTGGCAGCTAGATATTTCGGTCCTTTTGAAATATTATAAAAGATAGGGCCAGTTGCATACATGTTAGATTTTCCTTCTTCCATGAGAGTGCATAATATATTTCATGTATCATTAATTAAAAATTACGTACCTGATGAAAATCATGTCATATATTGGAATGTGATCCAGGTGGAGTACGAAGGGGGTTTCCAAGTGGAACCAGTATGCATCCTGGACCAGAAAGTCAAAGTTATCAGGAACAAAGCCATAGGGATGGTAAAGGTTCATTGGACATGATATGGTCCTAAAGATGCTACATGGGAGCATGAAGAAAACATGCAGGCAGTATCCTTGCAAATTTTTGACAGTTTTGAAGAAGACATAATGCAAGACTCCGTTTTGAGCAACTAGAGTTCTAGAACCACATCTTAGAGTCCTAGAAAACTACACTGGGGACCTTGATAAATGAATGGATCATTCCTTGGGTTAGACCTGATAAATGGATGGTACATCCCTTGGGAATCCATGATAAATGAATGGTGCACTCCTTGGGTCAGCGAGTTGAGAGGAACATGAGATTTTGGTTGGAGCTGTTGGTGGAGTTGTTAAATTGCAGAAATTTTATTTCTAATTATTATGATGTAAATTTTCATATATGTATATCAACATAGAGTGCAACGAGGATGGTGAAAAATTGTAGGGGAGGGGGAATGTAACATCCCCATTATAATCCCCAGTTTGATTAGTTCTTATGTAGATATAATATGTGGCTACGACCAAGCGATGTAATATGCAATTTGTATTTCAATGTTTTAATAATAAAATGTGATGCCAGCTGCTAAGGGGACATGGACAAGAGATGTGGGATGAATTAATCCATAAGAGAGGGGAGTGTCTAGGATAATTTCCAAGAGGGTTCCAAGGGGGGGAATAACCCATGTTTATGGATTTAACATATTTTCCTAAATCTACTATTGTATATAAAACTTCCCATTTCTGATTGAGTGTTTCAAAAGCCAATAATTGAATACATGTAAGAAGGTGGGTGTGAGTGGTCGTATCCAAAATTTATTAGGCACATGGAGGTTGAGTACAATCATCTTGGGGAAGAGTGTGAGTCAATAAATGCAAGTGAACAAGAGGAATTTTGTATGGGTTGAGACAAAAGTAACAACAATTCAAGCCATTTGGGAAGTTAGTCAAGTTTGGGCAGGGAAAGAGAGTTTGGAGAGGGTGTGGCCATAGGAGGGAAAAGTATTGAGTGTAAATGGAGTGAATTGGAGCTGGAGAACTGAAGATCCTGGTTGTCAGGATGGAAGAGTGAACTCCCGGGTGAGTTTCACTGAAACAAAAAGTGTTGTTGTTGGTTTGTAGATAGTTTTCCTAGCAACAGTTTCCCTTGACTTCCCAATTGAGAGATTCCTAGCTACCTGTGCCAGAGAGACCCTGATAAACGAATGTCACATTCCTTGGGTTATCCTTAATAAACATGTGGTACATCCCTTGGTTTAACCCTGATAAAAGGATGGTTCATAACTTGGGTTATCTCTGATAAACAAATGGTACATCCCTTGGGTTATCCCTGAAAAGTGAATGATGTTGGTTGTGAAGCCTGATTATCTTCCTTATTTAGAGGTATTTTACTTTTAGTTGTGTTTATACCCCATGAAGTATTTACACCCCAAAAGTGTGTACACTCTTCCACGCGAGGGAGTGCAGAGGGAGGGTACCCCCTCTGCGGGGTCCAGGGGGGCTATCCCCTTGGCTTGGGGGTTTGGGGGCAAGCGGGGGTTCGGGGGAGAAGCCCTCGAAGAAAAAATTGCATTGTAAAAGTATATTGTAATTTCATTGTAAATATGGACCGTTCATTATAAGGTCCCAGATCTAATGATAGAGATTATGTTAGGGTTTTTTTCCCTAGAAGGAAACCCTCTTTTATAAGGGAAATGTATTGCGGCTAAGTATGTTGGCGAGTATTGTATTCTGAGAGAGGATACTGTGAGAGAAAGAAGAGAAAGTTACAATGGGTTTTGCTGTAGGTTGTATCCCTTCATTTTGTTGGATAATAATAAAGAATGGACCTAGCAATTTCTCTGGTGGACGTAGCCCACACTGGGTGAACCACGTAAATTTGTGTCTCTCTTGTATTGTGTATCTTCTGTGTTTTGTTTCCACATTTGTTTTATTTTATTGCTCTGAGGTCCTATTTTTCTAACAACTAGCATCAGAGCGTAAGGTAACTCGCAGGAAAAGAGGGTTCCTAGTTCGAGTGGGAGCAATGTCGGAAGATGGAAAGTTTAGGGTTGAGAAATTTAATGGCCAAAACTACTAGTTATGGAAGATGTAGATGGAAGATTATTTATATCAGAAGGATCTATTCCTACCATTGAGCGGAGTAGCAAAGAAGCCGGCAGCCATGAAGGACGAAGAATGGGAGATTCTTGATAGAAAGGCTCTAGGAACGATACGGCTGAGCCTGGTAGCATCTGTGTCTTTCAATATCTCGAAAGAAAAGACAACGAAGGGTTTGATGGACGCGTTGGCCAAATTGTATGAAAAGCCCTCGGCATCCAATAAGGTATTTCTAATGAAGAGATTATTTAATATGAAGATGTCGAAAGGTGGGTCTGTTGCAGATCATTTAAATGAATTTAATACAGTTACTAATCAACTAAGTTCTGTAAAATTGGACTTTGATGATGAGGTTAGGGCTCTTCTAATCTTGTGCTCATTTCCAGAAAGATGGAATGGCTTGGTCATGGCTGTAAGTAACTCTGTCTCTAGTTCAAACACTTTAAAATTTGATGATGTTTTTGGTGTTATCCTTAGTGAGGAAATGCGAAGAAAAAGCATAGGTGAGACATCAGGTAATGCATTGAACATGGAGAACAGGGGAAGACAAAAGGATAGAGGAAAGGGCTTAGGGAACCGTGGGAATTCTAGGAAGGGCAGATCCAAATCCAGACTTGGAAATATAAAGTGATGGAATTGTGGGAAGAAAGGACATCTGAAGAAAGACTGCAGAGCTCCAAAGAAACAAAGAGATGGACATCATGAGAGAAATCAAGAAGCAAATTTAATAGGTGATGTGTTACAAGATGCTTTGATTCTTTCTGTAGATAATGTTAGCACTCCAGGAAACTCTCCTAGGCTGTAAGTTAGAGATGTCTGGTAACTTAATCTTTTTGAATCTATTTTCTCAATAAATGATGTGGTTTCTGAGTCAAGATGAATATCTAGGGGCTGGACTGTGTCTTTAAGACTGTCTAGTAATATCAAATATCAAAAGGCCTTCTAAGAATGCAATTAGACAGGAGTTGATCAAATAGAACAAAAGATAGTTGTTGAACCAGATTATACTCATATAAACAATAAGCACAATGGGTTTAAAAACTAAGACAATAACTTATGATTCTCAACTTAATCAATCAATTAGTGAGATGATAGTCACATGCAGATTGAATAAGCATCAATAAAGAACATCCACTCAAAATATATCATAGAACAGAGGATAAAGGTCTGAAAACACAAATGAAGGAAGCTTGCAATGTTTCATATATTAAGAATGAGTCTCAATTACAGTAGCATCATATAGAACCCAGAATCGAACCCTTAGTTTGTCTTCTATCCTAATCTTTATAGCTTTACAAAGTAGTTCTGGGATCCTAAAAACAAGGATCAAATATACTAAAAATAGTAATTCAAAATTCAGTTGCAAAAGAAGTGGGATGATTCCCCAAAAGTGAGGTCAATCCCAGATTTTTCTAGTCCTTCTCTCTTGTTGATTGTTGGTGATGTGCAGGATAGTCTCCCAAGGCTGGATGTTGACTCTCCAAGAGAGACCAATTCGAATCTGTTGAGGTGGAAAAGTGTCCTAAATTTCTTTCTTTGTCAAAGATATCAAAAACCTTTGAAACACCTCATCTTTCCACAATCTGTCAAAAATAATTGTTGGATTTGTTTTGATAATTCATTAGACATTCATTCGAAAAGATCTCAAATATTTTCATCTCAAAAATCTTTGATCTGTGTAAAAACTCGTTCATTCTGGACATGACAGGATTTCAGTAGTTAACTTGGAAAGCTTCTGGGTGGGTTATCTACCGAAAGCACCACTTTCGGTGGTTAATGAACAGTCGTCCTGTTCGCCTAAACCACCGAAAGTTAATCTTTGAAGAAATTTCAAAATTGCAAAAATGTTTACCTTGGGTCCTCTCTGATGCTCAGGATTTCTTAGATGAGGCAGCCCTTGTTCGTGCACACCTACGAACTTCTACTGGATGTGTAGGGGGCTTTGGTGTATTCATTATGGTGGTGGCTAAATTAGCCAAAGTTTCCAATCCAATTTGCTCCTCTTTTGTTGATTGAAATTCTTTTAACTTCAGCCTCTGAATCCTGAGCTGCCTATACAGTTTCATATTTTCTCTAATCAAAACTTTGTTTCTATATTTAATTTTATCATGTTTCTCTTTAAGAGTTTGATTCATTTTGAACAGTTCTCCATTTCTGTCAGTGAGGTCTATGTTGGAATTTTTTATCACCCTTTCTAGGACTTCCATTTCATAAATCTGTTGCAGAAGCTTGTTGATCTTCCATGCTCTAGCTGTTTTGGGTTTACTTGAGGAGGATTCTACTTTTGGTTGCCTATGGGCCTCTGGAGGACTTGGTGAAGGTAGATATGAATGAAAATCTGCACCCTGATCAGTCTGCCTGTTATCCTGTGTCTCTGCCACTTCTAGGTCTGATTCTGAATCACTGTAAGGTAGATTTAGAAGGTTTTTTCTTGTGGCAGGGCTTTTAGCTTGTTTACCGTCAAACTATAATTTCCTATTGATTCCTTCCTTCTTGCTAGGGGATGATTTTATGGGATCTCTTGGTATTGATATTCCTTTCCTTTTCCTGTGACTGCTCTTGGGAGTAGGAGTTTTCCTGCCCCTGGCTTTCTTAGTTTTTGCCTCTGGTGGTCTTTCTGTTTGAAATTCATTCCAAAACAAAAATAAACCCCACTCAATTTGTTTCCTCTGCAGAGCTTCTCTCACAAGAAAAGTAATTAGCCCTTGATGTGATAATCTGCTGCTAACCTTAGCAAGCTGGGCTTTCACTTGTCTTGCCATCTTCGTCAGGGTTTTGTACAAGAAGTAAGGGAGGTTTATAGGCTCTCTACCTGTGAAATGATTCAGAAGTTTAAAATGATAAAAAATTACCCTGTTGTAGCGCCCCTCACAAGTAATGTACACAAAAATTGCCTTCAATAGGGACTTCCACTTTGGTTCCAAATAAGACATGGGAACATCCTTCTTCCAGGTCAAAGCTTTATGCACTGGTAACAAATATGACCTGAATTCGATGTTTGATGGTGAGGTAGTCTTGAACCAACAGTCTCCCGACTTGGGTAAACCTGTGTATTCAACAATGGCTGCTTCATCAATGATGATTTCCTCCTTACCAATTTTAGTTGTCCTTCCATCATAGGAACTAGCAAACAATTCGGCCACATGTTGGTGAAATTTGGTTAATTTCTCACAGTATGAAAAAACTCCAGTCTGTTTGAACCATTCGGCCACCTCTGGGTGAGCTTCTAAAAACCAAACTCCATCTACCTCAGATCTCAAAGTCGGCCCTGCTTTCTCCATGGGTCAATGTTCAGTGTGCCTGTGATTATGGGAAGTTGGATGTTCGGGAGACAATGACTCTAAAAATTAGGCAGACAGTGAATATCATTCATAAAAAACCGGCAGAAAAGTATGACACAAACCGAGTTCGGAAAACTAACACAGTTTCGGACGAGCGTTTGACTGAGAATATGCCGAAACTTTAGATTTTCGGTGACATTTGTATTTCTGAAACTTGAAAGAGAATAGATTCTGAACTTACCTAATAACCTGACCAGGCTTACTTGACTCGAGAGTGCTTGCTGGACTTAATGACACTTTGACAATCATCAGAGAAAGCGGGATCAGGATTCTTGAAAATATGATTTACTGATGAAATCGTGAGCTCATGGTTATCTTCAGCAATCTCTGGGATTCATAATGACTCATCGAGGTTTCAAATGAAGGAATGACCAGATCATGATGACTAGTGTACTTGCAATTGAAATGGAGGGTATCTCCATGCAATCATACATGCAAATCACCACTGTGTATAGATTTGAAATGACCAATGCGGTTGATAAGACACAGGGGCTTCAAACCTTTCGGATAGAAACCACGAACGTGCATCACCTCCCCCATGGTAAGCTTTCGGCGGTTGTGTTTCTAATCATTGCGCCAACTTGATAGCTGGCTCGTGCGAAAGCGTGGGCTTTCCATTTTTCCCGTTGAAACACTTTCGGTGGTTACTTGCCTTCTTGGTTCGACCCCTTAACTCCCGAGAGAAAAGACTTTCGGTGGTTAATGAGCACATTGGAGGCTCGCCTAAACCACCAAAACCTGATATTTTGACTTTTTCTTGACCGAACCAAAACCAAAATTTCTTTTGAGCTTATTTTCAAAATACAGACTCTCTAACCTACTTACAAAAATTTAGAAATAAAATTTAGATCACAACCTATCACCTCAAAAAGAAAAAAATCCACCAATTTATTTGAGGAGATAACACTGGCTCCTATTGGGGATGAACACCTCCCTGTGAGGTTTCAAGAACCATAGAATCAATGCCTTTCCTGAAAAATAACCTAAAAACTAAACTATCTGCTAGTGTTTCCATTGGGCATGGAGTTATTCAAAAATAAAAACTAAGACTAACATTACAATGTCTATGCTTCACAGCCTTAGACAAAATAGAGTTTTAAAAATCGCCCATTTACTGGGCCACCGAACATTTCTTCACCTTCCAGATTCTGCAGTATGAAAGTGTTGTTATTTTGCACCTGAGTAATCATAAAAGGTCCTGTCCACAAGGAATCGAAATTGTTATGCTTGCCTTTGTCCTTCCTGAGAGCATCCCATTTTAGAACCCAGTCACCAATCTGAAAACTGTCCACCTTCGCCTTTCTGCCAAAAGTCTTTTTGATCTTCTTCTGATGAGATTTTGATCTGTCTACTAACTGTTCGTGAGCTTGTTTCAGTTCCACCAAATCAAGCATCCTTCTTACCATGTCATTTGGCTCAGTCTTCTCTTCCTGAAAGAAATTAGCTACAAGCAAAACTAACTGAACAGGAAAAATAACATCAGTCCCATAAACCAATTTGAATGGGGAAGTTCCTATGGAATTTTTAATAGTTACTTTGTCTTCCCACAGAGCAAATTTGAGTTTGGAATCCCAATTCTTTTTATTTTCCTCTAACAGTTTTCTTATGATTTTGATCAAGCTCTTATTTGATGATTCAGCCAAGCCATTACCTTGAGGATAATAGGGATTCGAGTGTACAAGCTGGATGCCCATTGATTCACACATGTCTACCAATGCTTCTGCTTTAAACACTGTCGCATTATCTGTTACCGGCCTCTTGGGACAACCAAATCTGCTAAAAATATTTTCATTGAGAAACTTCATGACTACCTGGTGTGTAGCGTTCCGGGTGGGAATCGCCTTTATCCACTTTGTGAAATAATCTGTGGCTACCAAAATCCACTTGTGTTGACCACTGGATGAAGGATTTATCTCACCTATAAAATCTAAAACCCACTGCTAAAAAGGGCCATTCACCACTATAGGTCTCATGGGTAAATATTTTAGTTGTTGCTTACCGGTAAATCTTTGGCATTTGTCGCAAGATTTGACGAATTCACACACATCTGAGAAGAGGAAAGGCCAATAATATCCAACCCTCAGGATCTTATGGGAAGTAGTCTTCCAGTAATGATGATTGCCACAAACAGCTGAATGAAACTAATGTGTCACTTCGACAGATTCTTCCTTATCTAAACATCTGAGAAGCAAACTAGCAGGGTCTCTCCAATAAAACAGATTATTATAAATGCCGAATTTGATAGCTCTGAGCTTAAGAGCTCGAGCTTGATTCAAACTGAGTTCAGGGGGAACTTCAAGTTTTTGCAAAAAATGTATGATGCCAGAATACCATTCATAGGAAGATAAGTGCTCTACCACTTGCTGACTATCATGTTTCCCTTCCACTGCCAACTCTGTCTGTAGATTTTCTGAACTTTCTCCTATAAAATTAATATCCAACAGCTTATGATTTTCCTCCGTTAAAATCTTGGCAAGGCCTTGGCCTTTTACCAATTTGGTGGGCTTTACTTCAATATTGAACTCAATTATCTTTGCAATCCATCTAGCTCTCTTTCCGTCAATATCCGGCTGAGTCAAAACATCTTTTACAGAAGATGAAAGAACATATGTGATGACCTTTGAGTGAAGAATATAAATCCTGAAGGATTTTAAAGCTTTTATGAGAGCATAATCTTGTTTCTCGATAGGGTCATACCTTAGTTCAACATCCCTGAGTGTTTTGTTGAAGAAAGCCATGGGATGATCAAAGTTGTCATCGTCTTTCTGTAGCAGAACTGTTGCCACTGTGTCATAAGAAGCAAAGGAAAAGACATAGAAAATCTTACTGTAATCTGGGCTGATCAGAGTTGGAGATTCGATGATCACTTGCTTGATATCCTGAAAATATTTTCTCGCATTGTCTGTCCATTTTATCTCAGACCCTTTTTTCAGCATGCATGTTATGTGTTTGACTAATTCAGCAAAATTTGGCACAAACCTTCTAACAAAATTTATCTTACCAAGCAGTGATTGAATTTCCTTTTTTGACCTTGGCAAGGACAAATTTTGAATTGCCTCCACCCGTGCTGGATCAATCATTACACCTTCTGCTAAGACGATGTGGCCTAAGAGATTACCTTTTCTTAGAGCAAACTGGGATTTCTTGGGATTTAATGAGATCCCGAACTGCCTGCATTTTATGAACACTATTTTCAGATGTTTTAGATGCTCCTCATGGCTGCTGGAATATACTATGATATCATCAAGGTATATGACGACAAACTTGTCCTTTTCTCCCACAAAGGCTATGTCCATGGCCCTTTGGAATGTGGCCCCGACATTCATTAACCCAAATGGCATCTTGGCGTACATAAAGGTACCCCAAGGAGTAGTAAATGTAGTCTTCTCCTGGTCATCAGGGTGGACAGAAATCTGATTGTAACTAGAAAAGCCATCAAGGAAAGACATGACCTTGGCCCCTGAAATCCTCTGCAACAAGTGTTCCATCTTAGGGAGGGGATAGTTGTCTTTCTTAGAGCATTTTTTTAGGTTTTCGAAATCTACACATAATCTGACCTCACCATTTTTCTTCCTTACTATCACCAGATTAGCAATCCATTTGGAGTATCTCAAGGGAATTATGATCTTAGCATCGAGGAGTTTTTTAATTTCTCTCTCAATCACCGGTAGCAGAAGAGGACTGATAGGTCTGAGCTTTTTCTTTAAAGGAATGGTGTCTTTTTCAAGAGGTATCTTATGTTGAATAATATCAGGGTCATAAGTCTTTAGATCACTATATTTCCAAGAAAAAACATCAGAAAACTCCTTCAAAACACTACAATATTTAGATTTCTGATCAACAGTCAACTCGGAAGACAAATTTATAAGTTTGGGTTGGCTTTTACCCCCTATGTTATGCTCGTGAATAGTTGGATCTTTCTCCTTTTTGTCTGGCTTGTAAGGAACATCATTATGATCAAAAAGCCTTTACAAGGGCACCAAACCTCGAGGTATATAATTGTTGGGTAGCTGAACAATATCATGCTGGCCCAATTTTTTCTTTAGCTTAGGTTTCTGGGATTCTTCTTCATTTAGATTCTACTGGTCAATATGCAAATCCAAAAATTCATCTACCACTTGGAGAAATCTGTTAAGTTCATCATCATCCTCAAAAACTTTCCAATATTTGATATTGTCAGGTAAGGATGGTCGATATTTTACTTGAATCTCATAACTAAGCTTAGGGGGCATGGGCGGAATGAATGTGCTGGCTAAAAAAGCAAGAGAATCAGCGAGCTGATTCATATCCCTTGGTATATATGAAATTTCAAAAACAGAAAAAGAATCACTCACTTTCCATACCTCGTCCCTGTAAGCCTTCAATCTGACATGCTTAGCTTGAAAGGTTTTGTTTACCTGTTGTATAATGAGGTCTGCATCTCCCAATACCTTCAAACCTTTTATCCCCGTCTCTTTGGATGAATTTAATCCCAATAGCAAGGCCTCATACTCTGCTATGTTGTTAGTAGTTCTGAAGTCAAGCTTGAAAGACAAAGATATGGTCTCCTTTGAAGGAGAGATCAGAACTACCCCAACACCTGTTGAATCCTTAGTGCTGGCCCCATCAAAGTACATAGTCGAGACTGAAATTTCTTCACCTTCAGGCTGTTGTTCAATAGGATTCACTATCTGCATAGGAGTCGATTGAGCATCATCAATCTGAGGGATGCATGAACCAAAATCTGTATCCACAGCGTAGATAGGATGATTGACAGAATTCTTTGCATCGCTGATGATGTAAGCAAGTTGGTTCTCCCTGTAAATTCTTTTCATCTCCCCCCCAAACACCAGAATCGTAGCATATGAAAGATCCATCTGCAAGGTACCTCCTAACCTTTTTCCCCATGAATGAGACAAAAGAAGCCCAAACTTAGGTGGAATATCAACAACCACCACATCCATAACCATGCTTCTCATTGGCAGTTGAGCAAGGTCTATAACCATGTCTTTGATGAGGCCGAGACATCTGACTTTCCTCGAATCAAAGGAGAAAATATCTTGATATGGTTTTGTGACCTCGAGACCAAGCTCATCCATCACCGCCTTTGGCATAAGATTATGTGATGCCCCGGAATCAAGCAAACAATTGTGAAGGATTTTGTCATGGACATTTAGGGATATGTAAAATGGTGGACAAGAATCGTCTCGGTCCTCTATCATAGGCCCTATGGTCACTTTAGTCTTATCATCTTGTAGGTTAACGAAATCATCCGATGGAGAGGTATTTGGCTCAAGAGACTTCAAGATGGCTGATTTAAAGATTTCATTCTTCATGAGTTCAGTTAAAGGCATCGATATCTTAACTTTTTGAATTTCTGATTCAAAATTGAAAGAGAAAGATGGTTTGTCTGAAACCTTTACCTCATGGGAAGGAGCTTTGAGACTACCTTACTCTTGGGCTGGGGGTTGAGTTTATTTCTTCTACTATTTTGCTGGAAGGGGGGTCTATTTTTCAGGAGCGGGAGGCTGCTTGGCAACAACCTCTTTACTCTTCATAGGAGCAGTATCTTCCTTGTTCTTCATAGGAGAAGCAATGGGTGTTTTTGGACCAACATTCTTGGATCTTAAGTTGTAACCTTTCTGATCATCTGTCATGTAAACAACTCCTTCAACACTTGCCTCCTGAATTTGCTGATCCATCAGGGCCTCTTCATAGTCTACCTGTGTCAAAAATGAAGAATCATTCTCATCACCAAAACAATTTATTTCATCTGCATCTTCGACTTCATCATGAGATGACGGTTGTTCTTCATCTAACATTGCATTTTGAAGAGGTGGTCTGATCCTTTGATCATCAGCTGCATTTCGATCTCTTTGAAGGATCTGGACTTGTGGATTGTTCCTTCTGTAAGGAAAAGTATTTGGATTTCTCGGGGCAAAAGAATTTGGCTCTTTTGCCCTTGCTGGTTGCTGATTTTGGACTTTCAATTTGGACATTTCAGATGTCAGATTGTCCAACATCTTAGCCATATTTTCCATTTTACTATTAGAATAAGAGGAGGACTCAACAACTGACTTCTTCCTCTCAGCCCTTCCTTTAAGCTTCTGAGATGCTGTAATGTTAGACTCAACCTCGAGGGCAACATTTTGCATTAAAGAAAGTGTAGCTGATCGTCTTTCTCTAAGAATAAGACAAAACTCTGAATCAAAGGCAACAGAGAATGTGATCTTTTCCAATGCGTCGCTTGGTTTAATCTCTGCAGGGATCTTACCAAACATCTTATTAAATCTCTTGATGAATTCCGAGACCGAATCTCCGTCTTCTCTCTTCAAATTTCCAAACTCAGAAAATGTAGTATAACAGATCTCTTCGTTCTCCCCAGTGTTTCAAGAATACCTCATCTAATTGTTCCATACCAGTGATCGAATTTGTTGGTAGCTCTTTGAACCAGTTTCGGTCTTGGCCATCCAAACTCTGAACAAAAACTCTAGTCCACACATCTTCTTCTGAAATATTAATGTTTTCAACATAAGCATAAAAAGCTTCAATATGTTCTTCAGCGGTATACTCCCCTGCTCCTGTAAACTTTGGCATATATTTCTGATAGTCTCCGGTTGGCATAGAAGACAAGGGATTTAGCAATACAAGTGGGGCATATCTGTTTGCCAAAATCTGTTCCATCCTGGTCAAAGGGGCAGCCATGATAGTCTTGGTGATTGATACAGACGAGGAACTTGTAGGAGATGATGGAGGAGATGAGTTGCCTGAGTTATAGAATGGTTGTCTTACTTCACCTTGAGCAGAAGCTTCAGAAATCGGTGAAAAATAAGAGGATTTATAAAATTGAACAAGCAACAATGCTAAATTTTCTTCACCTTTAGAGGACAGATCATGGAGAATGTCTTCAAGAACAGGCAGATTAGTGTGAGTGTATAAGACACCTTTTGAAGGTTTGATGGGTGGAGAGTCGAAAGAAGATGAAGAAGAATTTTCTTTTTGTTGAGAGGATTCTGTATTCAATTCTTTTGGATGAGATGAAATGTCAACCTCAAGAACAGAGTCAGTAATATTAGAAGAAAATGAAGGTTCTTCTACCTTAGAAACTTGAGATGAATTTTCAATTTCCTGAGAATTTTGAGTTTCAGCAGGGGATTCAACCAAAGGATTTTTAGATATGAAAGGATGAGTATCAGTTTGAATACCTGAATATACTACTCTTGCAGATCTGGAAGCCTATCTTTGCAAAGCTTTTCCCTTACTGATGATCTTCTCGGGATCAGGAACTGATGTTGTCAATGGGCCTTCTTGGTTCACCCTGGTGTGAGCTCTTTTTGGAGCCACTTCGTTTCAATGGAGTTGCCAGATAGAAAATGTACAACCGATAGTGCCTACTTCTTTTCTATCATCGAGAACTAGATCTATGTCGTCTCCCAGAGAAGCTGAGCTTCGATCTCCTCTCCCCAGCAACGACGCCAATTTGTTAGCACTCTAGGAAACTCTGCTAGGCTGTAAGTCAGAGATGCCTGGTAACTTAATCTTTTTGAATCTATTCTCTCAATAAATGATGTGGTTTTTGGATCAATATGAATATCTAGGGGCTAGACTGTGTCTTTAAGACTATATAGTAATATCAAATATCACAAGGCCTTCTAAGAATGCAATCAGACAGGAGTTGATCAAATAGAACAGAAGATAGTTGTTGAACCAGATTATACTCATATAAACAATAAGCACAATAGGTTTAAAAACTAAGACAATAACTTATGATTCTCAACTTAATCAATCAATTAGTGAGATGATAGTCACATGCAGATTGAATAAGCATCAATAAAGAACATTCACTCATAAGATATCATAGAACAGAGGATAAAGGTCTGAAAACAAAAATGAAGGAAGCTTGCAATGTTTCATATATTAAGAATGAGACTCAATTACAGTAGCAGCATATAGAACCCAAAATCGAACCCTTAGTTTGTCTTCTATCCTAAGCTTTATAGATTTACAAAGTAGTTCTGGGATCCTAAAAACAAGGATCAAATATACTAAAAATAGTAATTCAAAATTCAGTTGCAAAAGAAGTGGGATGATTCCCCAAAAGTGAGGTCAATCCCAGATTTTTCTGGTCCTTCTCTCTTGTTTATTGTTGGTGATGTGCAGGATAGCCTCCCAAGGCTGGATGCTGACTCTCCAAGTGAGACCAATTTGAATCTGTTGAGGTGGAAAAGTGTCATGAATTTCTATCTTTGTCAAAGATATCAAAAACCTTTGAAACACCTCATCTTTCCACAATCCGTCAAAAATAAATGTTGGATTTCTTTAGATAATTCATTAGACATTCATTCGAAAAGATCTCAAATCTTTTCATCTCAAAAATCTTTGATCTGTGTAAAAACTCGTTCATTCTGGACATGACAAGCTTTCGGTAGTTAACTTGGAAAGCTTTTGGGTGGGTTATCTACCGTAAGCACCACTTTTGGTGGTTAATGAAAAGTCGTCCTCTTCGCCTAAACCATTGAAAGTTAATCTTTGAAGAAATTTCAAAATTGCAAAAATGTTTACCTTGGGTCCTCTCTGATGCTCAGGATTTGTTAGATGAGGCAACTCTTGTTCGTGCAGACCTACGAACTTCTACTGGACGTGTAGGGGGCTCTGGTGTATTCATTATGGTGGTGGCTAAATTAGCCAAAGTTTCCAATCCAGTTTGCTCCTCTTTTGTTGATTGAAATTCTTTTAACTTCAGCCTCAGAATCCTGAGTTGCCTATACAGTTTCATATTTTCTCTAATCAAAACTCTGTTTCTGTCTTTAATTTTATCATGTTTCTCTTTAAGAGTTTGATTCATTTTGAACAGTTCTGCATTTCTGTCAGTGAGTTCTGTGTTGGCCTTTTTGATCACCCTTTCTAGGACTTCCATTTCATAAATCTATTGTAGAAGCTTGTTGATCTTCCGTGCTCTAGATGTTTTGGGTTTACTTGAGGAGGATTCTGCTTCTGGTTGCCTATGGGCCTCTGGAGGACTTGGTGAAGGTAGATTTGAATGAAAATATGCACCCTGATCAGTCTTCCTGTTATCGTGTGTCTCTGCCACTTCTGGGTCTAATTCTGAATCACTGTAAGGTAGATTTAGAAGGTTTTTTCCTGTGGCAGGGCTTTTAGCCTGTTTACCTTCAAACTGTAATTTCCTCTTGATTCCTTCCTTCTTGCTAGGGGATGATTTTATGGGATCTCTTGGTATTGAGATTCCTTTCCTTTTCCTGTGACTGCTCTTGGGAGTAGGAGTTTTTCTGCCCCTGGATTTCTTAGTTTCTGCCTCTGGTGGTCTTTTTGTTTGAAATTCATTCCAAAACAAAAAGAAACCTCACTCAATTTGTTTCCTCTACAGAGCTTCTCTCACAAGAAGAGTAATTATCCCTTAATGTGATAATCTGCTGCTAACCTTAGCAGGCTGGGCTTTCACTTGTCTTTCCATCTTCGTCAGGGTTTTGTGAAAGAAGTAAGGGAGGTTTATAAGCTCTCTTCCTATGAAATGATTCAGAAGTTTAAAATGATAAAACATTACCCTGTTGTAGCACCCCTCACAAGTAATGTACACCAAAATTGCCTTCAATAGGGACTGCCACTTTGGTTCCAAATAAAACATGGGAACATCCTTCTTCCAGTTCAAAGCTTTATGCACTGGTAACAAATATGACCTGAATTCGATGTTTGATGGTGAGGTAGTCTTGAACCAATAGTCTCCCGACCTAGGTAAACCTGTGTATTTAACAATGGTTGCTTCATCAATGATGATTTCCTCCTTGCCAACTTTAGCTATCCTTCCATCATAGGAACTAGCAAACGATTCAACCACCTGTTAGTGAAATTTGGTTAATTTCTCACAGTATGCAAAAAATCTAGTCTGTTTGAACCATTCGGCCACCTCTGGGTGAGCTTCTAAAAACCAAACTCCATCTACCTCAGATCTTGAAGTTGGCCCTGCTTTCGCCATGGGTCAATGTTCAGTGTGCCTGTAATTATGGGAAGTTGGATGTTCGGGAGACAATGACTCTAGAAATTAGGCAGACAGTGAATACCATTCATAAAAAACTGGCAGAAAAGGGTGACACAAACTGAGTTCGGAAAACTAACACAGTTTCGGACGAGCGTTTGACTGAGAATATGCCGAAACTTTAGATTTTCGGTGACATTTGTATTTATGAAACTTGAAAGAGAATAGATTCCGAACTTACCTGATAACCCGACCAGGATTACTTGACTCGAGAGTGCTTGCTGGACTTAATGACACTTTGACAATCATCAGAGAAAGCGGGATCAGGATTCTTGAAAATATGATTTACTGATGAAATCGCGAGCTCATGGTTATCTTCAGCAATCTCCGAGATTCATAATGACTCATTGAGGTTTCAAATGAAGGAATGACCAGATCATGATGACTAGTGTACTTGCAACTGAAATGGAGGGTAGCTCCGTGCAATCATACATGAAAATCACCACCGTGTATAGATTTGAAATGACCAATGTGGTTGATAAGACACAGGGGCTTCAAACCTTTCGGATAGACACCACGAACATGCATCACCTCCCCCATGGCGAGCTTTCGGCGGTTGTGTTTCTAATCATTGCGCCAACTTGACAGCTGGCTCGTGCGAAAGCGCGAGCTTTCCATTTTTCCCGTTGAAACACTTTCGATGGTTACTTGCCTTCTTGCTTCGACCCCTTAACTGACGAGAACAAAGACTTTCGGTGGTTAATGAGCACATTGGAGGTTCACCTAAACCACCGAAACCTGATATTTTGACTTTTTCTTGACCGAACCAAAATCAAAATTTCTTTTGAGCTTGTTTTCAAAATACAGACTCTCTAACCTACTTACAAAAATTTAGAAATAAAATTTAGATCACAACCTATCACCTCAAAAAGCTAAAACTCCACCAATTTATTTGAGGAGATAACCGATAATATTTATGAGTCTTGGGTAGTAGATTCAGGGGCTTCATTTCATGCCACACCCCATAGGAAACATTTTCTAGATTATGTTCAAGGTGATTTTGGACAGGTTCATTTGGGTGATGATGCACCATGCAAAATTGTTGGAATGGGAAAGGTAAAAATAAAGCAACACAATGGAAACCAATGGTTGTGGAAAGAGGTAAGACATATTCCAGATTTAAATAAAAATCTAATTTCAACAGGGAAGTTGGCAAGTGAAGGTTGTATATCCATATTTACAGATAAGACGCGGAAGGTCATCAAAGGATCATTGGTGATAACGAAAGTAGAGAAGGTAGGTACATTGTATTTATGTATTGGTAATACTGACTCTTCTATATCTTTAACTTGTACAGGAGTGGATACAACACTGTGGCATCATAGGTTGGGACACATGAGTGAGAAGGGTATGCAGATACTTCACAAAAGAAATTTGTTGCTAGATCTTAAACAAATTGATTTGGAATTCTATGAGCATTGTGTTTATGGAAAACAAAAGAGAGTCAGATTTCTCAAAGTTGGAAAAAAAAAAAAAGAATGAAAGGTTAGAGCTTGTGCATACAGATGTATGGGGACCAGCTCAGGTA
>ML793861.1:167129-182225 GCA_009831015.1 Picea engelmannii | reverse complement strand
ATTTTGTCACCTTACTTTATCATTTCTTGATTTTGTCACTTCTCTTTATTGTTTAAATAATTCACCTTGACTTTGTCACTTTACTTTATCATTTAAATAATGATTTCTTCTTTTAGGTCACTTTGACTTCTTTGACCTTGGGGACTTCAAGCCTTCATGTGGGGGTCCTTCATCTTTGTAAGGCCATAAATCTCAAACCATGAGGAATTATGTGACATTCCACATACCACCAGAAATGGAATGACAAGCACTATCCATCTAGGATAGTTTCACCAACAATTTCCTTGATCTTCATCTCATTATTCCACATACAAGCATGGGTCCTCCAACCATTCTTCTTGGATAACTCAATCCGGGAAGAGTCTTCCCGTGAGGGCTTTCACCATAAGGGGACCACTTTGGAGTTCATCCATTTGTGCACCTTATCAATCATGATAAGAAAATAATGAGAACAAGGGTCCTCCAACCATTCTTCCAGGATAACTCAATCCACAAAGCGTCTTACTGTGAGGTCTTTCACCATAAGTGGACCACTTTGGAGTTCATCCATTTGTGCACATTATCAATCATGATAAGACAATAATGAGTCATATATAGAGTTTTCCAACAATGCATCATATACCAATGAAACCACGACGATCCATCTTCATCATGTATCAATGAAAACTCATTGATCCATCTTCATCATATCAATGAAAACTCATTGATCCATCTTCATCTATGCATTCTCATCAAGGAAAATACATATTATATTACATCAATAATCAATAAATCAATCCTTTGACATCAATCAATCACTTGAAATCAATCAATGGCATCGATCAATCAAACCATTGGCATCAATGATAACATGATCCAACATAAGTTACCCTCCTCTCCATAATTTTGATGATTCTCTACTTTATGATTTGGGAAATGAGGAGGAGATATATGAGCACTTGAATCCTTCATGTTATGATACAGATAGTGACATAGTTGATATTGATGAGTTCATACATGTTGGAAGACGTAAGTGGGATGTAGTTGGTTATGATATGGACCCCATTTACAATATTGAGAATCGTTTCCAACTGTTTCCTTTACAATTATCACAACAGGTTACTCTTGATTTTCACCAGTGGAAACAAGGAAATGATATGATTACCGATACTTTCCAAACGCCCAAGGTTGAACTAGTCCCTGTTGATTAAGGTTGGTTGTCATTGATGTCAACCCTTGAATAAATCCCCATAGAACAAAGGTTTGGGTAGTGGACGCAAGACTGTTTGATGTAAATATGACTCATTAGTGTTTTGTCATGGTTGATAAGAAGTTAATATGGATGAACTCCAAAGTGGTCCCCTTATGGTGAAACCCCTCACGGGAAGATGCTTTGTAAAGTGAGAGAATCCATTCTTAATTTTGGAATAATGAGATGAAGGATAGTGAATTTATCAGTGAAACTATCCTAGATGGATAGTGCTTGTCATGCCATTTCTAGTGGTATGTGGAACGTCACATAAATCCTCACGGTTAGAGAGTTATGACCATATGAAGTTGGAGAACCCCTCATGAGTCTTATAGAAGCCCCCAACTTTGAAAAATAACTTATTTTAAATGAAGAAGCCCTAAAATAAGGAAAGTGGAATGCTACATGAAGATATAAATAAGAGGCAAAGCTCACTCATTAAGAACACACTTGTACATATTGTATATCTATTTTCTTGTCTAAAGCTTCTTGAAAATACTTGTGGATACATCTGAAGTGGCGAACGTCTGAAGTAGCATGAAGGGTTGACGAAAAAATTCTCAGATTTATAGAAAACCTTATTTTCTGAGGCGTACGTAGGTTGTCTGTGTATAGGGTGCGTATAGTACACGGGTTGTCTGTGTATAGGGTGCGTATAGTACACGGGTTGTCTGTGTATAGGGAGCGTACGTACATGGGATGGTTGTGTATAGGGTGAGTACATGTTGAAATGATATGGAAACTTGTGAAGATGAAGATGTAGTGATTCTATATTCTGAGATCAAGCTCCCAAGAAGATCTAAAGTTCTCAGATACATCAGATCCATCCATTGGTTCAAAAGGTATGTCTTATTTATATGAATAGTTGGATTTTGATGTATGCATGAGGAATGGCAATGGAGATTTGAGGATTCTCCCTAGAGAGACTAGTGGCTTCATGGGATCTTCTGCATAAGTCAGATCTACAGAAATATAGTGCTGGTATATTCATCATTGATACTTATTGTGAGGCACATATTGTATTTCTTGGCATATGGCTAAGGGTTTTTATGGTACATGGTTGAGAGCTTGTATTTGTGTAGTAGTTGATGTATTAAGAGATTGAATATCAGAAAGGGGTTGATGACCAAGATCATGTGAGGGATATTATACTTGTTCATGATTACACATACCTATATGACACATGAATAGAGAGAGACATACTTTCCTTGAGTAAAGGTTATATATGAGGATGTATGCACAGGGTAAAGTTATAGTCCGGATTGAGTGACAGGTTACATATCTATGTGAAAGAAAGTATAGAGGATTAGAAGTTTTCAAGAAAAAGGAAACCCTAGTTTTCAGAAGGCATACACATGTTGCATAACATTTTGGTAGAATACATACACGGGCTTCATAACATATAGGGTGCGTACATACGCGGGTTGTAGCACTATAGGTCACGTATCTGTTGTATTTTTGTAGATACATGTTTAGTTCAGGTACAATTTGATTATAGGGGAGTTGTACAGATTGGATACAGGTCAGTGGTACAGGTTGATACAATTGTACAACAGTATATCTCACAATGACAGGTTGAAATTGGTTCCATCATTCTACTTATAGTTTAGGGTGGTTGGATAGGGAAAGGACAGGTGGTTGTAGCCACCTTCCAGTTGTAACTAGAGAACACATGGGGTTGTAGCCTCCTTCTGGTTGTAGCTAGAGAATTGGGGAGTTGGAGTTTCCCTCAAGTTGTAGCCTGAGAAACTAGGGGGTTGGAGCCTCCTTCTAGTTGTAGCTGGAAAACAAAGGAATTTGGTGCTTCCAATGAATGTAATTCTTCAAGAAATATAAGAAAAATCATTCTGAGGTTTTCTCCCGATTTGGGTTTCCACGTAAAACACTAGTGTATTGTGTATGTGTGTGATTGTTCATTTCTTATTGCTCATTATTGGATAATAATTCTACATTGGTATAACCCTTGGATTATTTGAAGAAAAATGATTATAATTATGCTATTATTGATTCAACCCCCCTCTCAGTAATCCAACAATTGGTATCAAAGAAGGTTCCTTGAGAAATTAGTTTAACCACTGAAAGGTAGATCATGGAGAATATTGACTTGTATAAAAATGGAATACCATAGTTTGATGGAAAAAAGTATGCTTTTTGGATCATAAGGACAAAGACATATATATAGGCTCGGGGATTTCAAGTTTGACAATCAATTGTAGATTGATACACAGCACCAATAGTTCCACCAACAAATGAAAAAGCATTAAAACTCAGTGAGAATAATTCCAAGGCCACAAATGCACTTTTGAATGGTCTCAGTAATACGATATTCACCAAAGTTGCACATTGTAAATCCGCTAAAGAGATTTAGGACAAGCTTTGAAATATTTATGAAGGAGATACAAAATTCAAAGCAGCAAAGCTTCAAACTTAGAGAGGTCAATTCAAAACACTAGAAATGAAGGAAGATGAAGATATTGCAGCCTACTTCTTAGAAGTCGATGAAACAGTGAATGCAATCATAGGATTGGGAGAAGAAATCAAAGAATTTGTAATTGTTCAAAAAGTACTAAGATCTCTTCCTATGAGATTCAACCCTAATATATCAACACTAGAAGAAAGATCGGATCTAGACTCAATAAGCATGGAAAAATTACATGGAATATTCAAAGCATATGAAATGAGAACTGAACAGGAAAATCTAGATGTAAAAGAAGAAGCCTTCAAAGCATCCAAAAGATCAAAGCAAAAGGAAAAGGAAAAAGAACAATATAACAGCAGCAGTGACGTTTCAGAAGATGATGAAGAAGTTGCCAACTTTGTCAAAAGACTGAACAAGGGAACCAACGGTAGGTATAGAGGTAAGCTTCCTTTAATTTTTTTTAATTGTGATGGTATTGGTCATTTTTCTAACAAATGTCCTCATAAGAAAAAGAGAAATAATGAAGGTTACTCAAAAGGAAAACAAACATATAAAAGCAAAGGAACTACAAAGAAATTTTTCAAGAAAATCTTATGCACCAAAGAAGACATCTCATCATCGGATGAAGATGACGTCAATGACAGTGAGACATGAAGAGTTCTATTCATGGCAGTAGAAGACTCTAATAAAGAAGTCTCTGAAGAAGAATATGAAGAATCCAAAGAAGAATATGAAGAAGTCGAAGAAGAAATTGAAGAGGTAGAAGTTGACTTTTGAGAAGAATTATTGTGTGCCATAGAAGTTATTAGAAGAGAAAAGAAGAAAAACAAGAAACTACAAGTAGAACTAGACAAGAAAGAATACACTCAAGGACTAGAACAAATGATCACAAAATTGAAAGTTCAAATATAAGAAGATAAAATAATTGAAGAAGCACTTAAAGAACAGCTAGAAGAAAATGACATGATCATTGGAAACTTTGAAGCAGAGATTGTCACACTAAGAAACGATATTCAAAATAAAAATATGCAGAATAGCTCAAAATTTTTGGATGACATTATCAACAGTCAAAAATCTCATTTTGACAAGACCAGACTTGGATACAATCAGACAGAAAAGGGATCAATCTCCAAAACAATAGAGCAAGAAACATATCCAAAAAGCTATGTAGAAACAATCAAAGGGGATAAGAAGATATACAAGGAAGATTATAGGGACACTTCTCTACTGAGAATATTGAGATTTCAAAATAAAAAATAGGCAGATCGGCCTCAAGAAGAAGGATTCATAAGAGAACCTCCTTTATGTTATGCATGTAATAATTTTGGACATAAAGTTGTGAATTGTAGAGCTAACAAGAGTAACAACAAAAACTTTGAGAGTTATACACAAAGGGGTTATTCAAGAAGGCCTAGTGAAACACAAAGAAGAAGTTACAACAGGTTTGAATCTTTGAGAAATGAAGTGGAATGTTACAAATGTAACAGTTTTTGACATGTGTCCAAAGAGTGAAGAATGACAATCCCTCCTAAAGAACCTCAACAAAATAACAATGGTCACAAACAGGAACCATAGAAAAGGACATGGATAAGAAAGCAAGATCAGTATAGCAATGAAGAATGCACACTCGTTCTACAAGCTAAGAAGAAGAAACATGGTTGGTATGTTGATAGTGGGTGTTCAAAACACATTACAGGTGATAGAGACAAGTGTCTTACATTATGAAAGGAAAGAGATGGATCAGTCTCCTTCAGAAATGATGATTCGGCCAAAATAATTGGAAAAGGCACAGTCTAAATTGGGAACAAGAATGAAAAGGAGAAAAATGTTCTACTAGTAGAAGATATGAAACATAATCTTCTAAGTGTGAGTTAAATGTGTGACGAAGGTCATAAAGTGAATTTCGATTCACAAAAGTGTGAGATAAGAAAAGAAGGTTCAAGGAGATTGATTGCTATAGCTGCAAGAACTTCAAGCAACATATATGTGTTAAGTGAAATTGGAAATGAAAAGTGTTGTCTAGGAAAGGAAGATGAAAGTTGGCTATGGCACAGAATAATGGGTCACATGCATTTTTATAACCTTGTTAGAGTCAGCAAAAGGGAAGTAGTCAGAGAAATTCCCCAGATCACGAAACCAACCAACACCTTATGTAAGCATTGTCAACAAGGAAAGCAAACAAAGACCAGGTTCAAATCAAAGGAATATTCAATGACAAGACCACTGGAAATTGTGCATACTGATCTAGTTGGACCAACTACACCAAAGGGCTTGAAAGGTGAGATATACTTTATGTTATTAGTTGATGATTACACAATAATGACTGCAGTTTGTTTTCTCAAGAATAAGTAATAAGCTTTTGAAAACTTCAAAAACTACAAGGAAATGGTTGAAAATGAAATGGAATCAAGAATCAAATGTTTGAGATCTGATAATGGAGGAGATTTCACCTCAAAGGAATTTATAGACTACTACAACAATCATGGAATAAAAAGGCAATTCTCCGTTGCTAGGAAACCTCAACAGAATGGAGTTGTTGAAAGAAAGAACAGGACAGTACAGGAAATGGCTCGAACAATGCTAAAGGATTCAAAATTGAAAGATATTTTTTGGACACAGGTAGTGCATACAACAGTTCACATTCAAAACATAGTAATGCTCAGAAACAAGACTGAAAAAAATCCTTACGAACTATGGAAAGGAAGACTAGCAAATGTAAAGCACTTCGGAGTTTTTGGAAGCAAATGCTATATCAAAAGAGAATATGGAGGAATAGGAAAGTTTGACTCTCGCGTGGACAAAGGAGTACTTGTTGGTTACTCAAGTACAAGGAAAGCATACAAAAGTTACAATCTAATATTGAACAAATTTGTGGAAAGAATCAACGTAACAATTGATGAAATAGGCGGAACATAATCAAAGGAAGAAAATGAATCAATGAAGCAACCCTTAGAATAAGAAGCAAAAGATGAAAAGGAAATAGAAGAGGAAAATGAAGAGAATCCGACAGAAGAAAAAGATAAAATTCAGCAAGTGTCTCCAAAGACACCCAGTAAACGAGTACAGAAGAGTCATCCTTCAGATCATATTATTGAAAACAAAGATGCAGGAGTTGAGACTAGAAGAAGAATACGTTCACCGCCAATCAATCGACCTCTCACCACTAAAGCATCTTTGGTAGATCCTTCCATGTTCTTCCTTCTCATTTCTTCTAACATTAGAGATGCAAACACGTCTTCTAGCACTAATGTGATTGCATTACTTCCTATAGCCATGACTAAGATATCTGAGGTGTCTAGCAAAGAACATAATAGGTTGATACATTTTTCCTCCTCAATGATTTTAATATCCACAGAAGATAACTAGATTATAATGGTATTAAATGCATTTAAATGCTCAGTCACCGAACTTTCATCACTCATTCTCAAAAGATACAATTTATTTTTGAGAAACAACTTGTTTACAAGGGATTTTGACTAGTACAAGCTTCCCAACTTGTCCCACAGTTTCTTGGCTGAATATTCACCTGAGACATTCATTAGCATCGAATCTAAAAGACAAATTTGAATTGTACTCCTTTCTCTTCTCTCGATTTTCTCCCATTATTCCATCGACATACCTGTCAGCATGGTACCTGGACATATTATTTTCCATTGTTCTCGATCTACAAGGAGATATTCGATTTTAAGCTTCCAAAGATCAAAATTCTGGCCATTGAATTTTTTGATCTCTTTTCTTGAACTGCTTTCCATTCTTTAACACAATATTTAGCACAATCTTTAAATATTTATAACTTACGACTCTTACAGTACCTAGGATGTAGCTTAGATCCCAGACTGTTAAGCCAAGCTTTGATACCACATGTTAGGAAATGAGACACATTTCCAGGCTAAACCTAATAGAAGAGAAGAAGAAATATTTAATCAAGAAAGTAAATGACATAGCAAGCACATAGTACACAAGCATTTTACCCTAGAAACCCAAATCGAGAAAATCAACATTCCTTAAGCGTTCTACTCCTTGTTGTTAGAATAAAAGGTTACATTTCTAACCTTGGTCCACACTATTGGGGCTCAGAAATGTCTTATTCTCATCCACCTTTCCCTTCATTATTCTTCACATTTCATCACCCCTTTAACCTTTCATGACATCATTTCCATAAATGTACTTGGGTTTCACCTTATTGTTCTCCACTTTATTCATTTTAGTATTAAAAGGGAATTTGTGATTAAATGTTAGAAAATCGACATGTTTTCATATATATCTCAAAAATGTGTGAGCTTTGTAATGTGTAGGAATATGAGAAGGATTAATTCAAAAGGACTTCTCGAATACCTCATCCACTATTTCAAGATTTGAGGAGATAATTCAAGCCCATTCCAAGGAGAAGATCATGGATATTTGGTTGGAATATCTTATCCAAGATATATGAGAGATATCTATGAGGATTTGAAGGGATTATATTTTGTAATAATGGGAAATAGGTTGAGAGAATAGTGGATCTGTAATAATGAGATGGTTATCTTATCTTCAAGGCCCTCATGTATAAAAGAGAGTGCTCTCTCTTCATGAGGATTCAAGTAATGTAGTAATCAAGCAATTAGAATATGGAATTAGAGTAGTCATTAATGGTAGTCATTAGGATTCAAAAGAGAATGGGATTCTTATCTTTGATTCATCGTTTTGGTTTTCATGTTTTCATTATTCTTTTATGAAGATTGATTTGATTATTGTAATGTAAGATTGCTTCATTGGTGAGAGATCTCATATGTTGTTGTGCCATTAAAATCTTCACATGTTGTATTTTCTTTTCCTTCATGTAGTTCTCCATTCCTAGATTAATTTCCTTCACGCCATTTCTGATTCCTAGATTAATTTCATTTACGCAATTCAATTTCAATCGTGTGTTAGATTAATGATTCTATTTTAGTCATGTGTTAGATTAATGATTCAATTTCAGTCGTAGCTTGAACATTAGATTATATTAGTTCCGATTCAATCTTGCATATACTTTGCATGTGCTTCGTCAGTTTACGAACCCCGGGTTGAAAAATTAAATAGTTGGGAAAATACTACAATGCAATTAATTCAACATTAGTTCGGCCCAATGTAACGACCATTGTCCCCTTGTTCTGATTGTTGTTCCTTTTGCAAGTCGTGTTGTTCATTTGAATAGAACAAATGTCATTCCCTTTATGATTGTTGTTCCTTTACAGGTGTTGAATATCTGGATGCTGGGTATTGAAAATGGAAGGTAAGAACCTACGTAGGCAACAAGTAAAATGCTTGTGCCAGCACCTGCCTTTGGATGATGCATAGAGGTTGTTTTTAGGACATCTTTAGAGCCCAACATTTTGGCGTCATTACCAGGGAAGCACAATGGATTGAGGTATTAGTTTCTTTTTAATTTTAATTCATGCAAGTGTGATTTAGACGTGTTGTTAAGGGGGCATAGAATCTTATGAGAGGAGACTCCTCATGTTCTCCCTACCAACTAGGTAGAAGTAATTTCAATTTCTGCAAATTTCAATTCATGCAAGAGTAGTTTCAATTTCTACAAGCATGATCTACATGTGTTGATTCTAAGGGTCATAGAGTTTCTTCAGTGTATATTCCTCACTGTCCCTACCAACTATCAAGAATTTTTTAATTTCCACAGCTGTGAAGAGTAACTTCTTTCTGTTTCAATAAGAGTTCTTTTATTTAAAGTTTTTTTCAGTTATATTTCAGTTTTGGGTGCTGTAAGAATCCTTTTTTTTTAACATGATTTAACAATGAATTTAAGCTTGGAAGAACTCACTTAGATACTAGCAAAAGTCGGGGTCTCCTCTTCTTTGGAAGAAGAGATCTTGACAGTTGTTGAAAGCTTATTCACTCCTCCTTAGGCGAACGAAGAATCAACATACGAAGAACCTTGCATATTTAATGAATAACCATTAGGCGCGCAAGAAGTTGAGGAGGACAGTGAGGATTTGTAGCATGATCTGATTAAGACAAAATATGCCTACGAAAGCCTGATCAAACATTGGTTTCAAGTAAGTACTAGGTTAGATTCATTTAGTTTTTCTTTTTCTTTTTTTAATTTACAGTTTCAACCGCTAATTTCACACATTCATACATATTCTCGACTTTCAATTGCTAAATTGAAAGATAACGTTTTTTTATTACTGTTGTGTGCATGGCTACATTGGTTGTTTGATTATACATAACTACTCTCTCATTTCTAATTAGCATAGAGTAGGTAGGGTTTTATTTTCAAGTTTTTTAGTTTTGCTAGAATAAGTATGCTCTCCTCCGCACTTTGTGCGACCATGAGGATCAGAAACTAGCATGATTAATTGATTGATTTTAGGAATATCAATTGATTGACGAAAAGAAAAAATTTCCTAATCTATTTTTTTTTCGTCTTCCATTTTCTCTTAAATTTTTAATACGCTTGCGAAATAAATTTTTATTTTTTTTGAAAACATAATACAAGAAATAAATGAAAAGCTGCGCATACTCCATATGCAAATCAAAACAATAGAATAGTAAGTACGTTAATAATAATAATAATAATAATGGATAAAGTCTGCAATTGAAACTCCAAGACCGCACTCTTCTTCTGTTTTTTTACCTCGCCATGTTTTTGCTCTAGACCCTTATCCTGTAGATACTTGGAAATAACCCTACAAACAAAACAATATATAATAAATTCTAAATGCAGAGAACAAAGCGAGGTCTAAGGTTCCATTTTTATGACCATCATTTCCTCATTAGGAATCAAAGATGAAGGTAGACAAACAATAACTCGGTTTCAGCTAGCCTTCACTAGCACGGGACTCTAATATATCTGATCAGAATGAAATTTTTTATATGTGCATGAACATCTTCTTCCATATTACTCGTGCGCTATAATTAAAATGAAGAGAACAATTTTGAAGGAGATATGAAACATTCACCCCGCCAAATGAATCCACACTTGGAATTGGAGTTGTTGCTTAAACTCAGTTGAATTCAATTGCATGTGATTGGTATTCTGATCGAATGGCAAATTTGGATGAGATGAAGGTGTACGTTCCAACAGCCTTGCTGGAATAACTGATTAAAGGAATGCACAGGTAAGTGCATGAAGAGAGGGATCGATGAGGTAAGAAGATCCATTTTTTTTCATATCCTAGATTCTCAAAATAGGTTTTAGATGGTTTATCTCCTCGTTCAACCGCATTCAGAGATTTTTTTGTTGTAGGTTGTAAGACTAGATCTAGTTTGGTTGATTTGAAACAATCTTGTTTGATTGTATTTAACGATGCACCGATTTTATTGTGGTTAATAAGATTCACATCAATCTTCTTGCCAATCCATTTCTTCCATATTCAATCAGATGTAAGGAGATAAAACTATAAATTCAACCGTCCAATTTATATCTGAAGTAGCTTGCGTCTATAGTTCCAAGCCAACACATTTGTATAGTTGGTTGCGTGATATTGGAAATTATCTGTCAGTTTTGTTGATGAAAATTGATGATGATTTTCATTGATGATGGCATCTGTAGACTGTCAGCCTTCACGCTATAGCTAAAACCAGGTTGTTGCACTCCCCAAAAATAAAAAATGATATGCATATATGTTTGCAGGAATGGGTTACGATTTTGTCACGTATAGTTTGCTAGCTACGTCGAACATAATAATACAAATATTCGACTTTTACAGGCATTGAAAGATTCTGGGGCTTGACACATATTTGAAACTGTTGAATGGGTTAAAAGCAATAGTAGTAATTTCAAGAATAAAGTTTATGGTCCATTTCTTGTTGAGGTCAATGTTTCTAACAAAGGTCATGCGGCTTACTTGGAAGGCCATGTCCAAAATTATATTTGGAGGTCGTTTATCACTCAGGATTCATTTGATCGAGACTTGCTTGTTAAAAACATGAAACAATTTGATATTCTTGTTCTAAATTATACTGGAAATAGATAAATATGAAGAGAACCTACACCAGTATCAGATGAGATGCGAAGTCTGGGGATCGCATCAAGGCTTGATGAAGTATTTGAAGCACCATCTGAGGTGCAGGAAGTGTTGATCAATCAACTTGCACTAGACCATTCGTTCATTGGCTCAGAGGTAACGAATCGTAGAGCAGATGAGGCAAACAAGTTAGGAGTGATGGATCTATGGACTCTTGAAAATCGTTACCATTGGTCTATTTCTCGGTATGGAGGTCATGTGTCAGCAAGTGTAAATCCAGTACAGGGGTCACGACTTTTTGCTTCTAATGTGCATGTGAGGGAAGTCAATGAACTGAATCACAGGAGGAGTGAGGCTGAAGAGCATATTGCAAAACTTGATGAGGAACTTAAGAGAATATCAAGTGAACAAAGGAATTTGGAGGATGAAGAGACAAACCTACACAGAAGTGAGAGGAAATTTGTTCGTGGCCCCAGAAGAGGAGTATAAGAAGAAGGTGACATGGAATGAATATTGTAACCCTAATTATTCTTGTCCCAATGGATGGTTGTGGGAGTCAGTCGAGGATAAGTTTGGGAATGGAGCATACTTCGTTCCATCTAGGACAGGAAATTCTCTTCCAACGTAGAGATCACTAAGGATGCAGGAGCCTATATTTTCTATGCTCCTCTACAAGTCCGCCAAAACAATTGGCAAGCATTCCCTCTACGATCACATATGTGGCCATTTACATATTTTGCCTTTAAATATTCTAGTGTCAATTTTCCACCTAGTATTTATGGTTTTCTCTCTTCCTTTCTGGTATGGAAACAATGATCATGATGAGAACTTTGTATAGGGCAGTTTTTTTTTTACACTTGTCACGATGATATTTTCTACAATTGGTTTTATTTCTCCTTCCAACCATGGTGGATTGATGACAACCATGGTTCTATTATGGGTGTTCATGGTTTTGTTAGTTGGATACTCTTCTTCTCGGTTATATAAGATGTTCAAGGGCTCATAAACACACTAAAGACTTCTTTCATGTTTCCTGGAATTGTTTTCTGCATTCTCTTTGTATTAAATGCATTGATCTGGGGTGAGAAATCTTCTGGTGTTGTACCATTTGGGACCATGTTTTCTTTAGTCCTTTTATGGTTTGGAATTTTTGTGCCCTTGGTTTTTATTGGCAGTTACTTTGGCTACAAGAAAACTGCAATTGAAGATCCAGTGAAAACAAGCAAAAATCCCAGGCAAATTCCAGAACAGGCTTGGTACATGCATCTTGTTTTCTCCATACTCATTGGTGGCATATTGCGGTTTGGTGTTGTTTTCATTGAGTTGTTTTTTATCCTGAATTCTATATTCCTGAATCAGTTCTACTACATCTTTGGGTTCTTGTTCATAGTCTTTGTTATCCTGCTCGTCACCTGTGCAGAGATCATGATTTTTCTTTGCTACTTCCAGCTATGCAGTGAATATTATCACTGGTTGTGGAGAGCATATCTGACTTCAGGATCTTCAACACTCTACTTGTTTCTATATGAAATATTACTTCTTCACGAAACATGAGACTTTAGTTTGCTTGATTTTCATTTCGCCAAGGTCAAATAGTCTTCAGGTTGTCAGAGTACCAAACTATCCTTCCATCGTTGTCTCGGAATTGATTGGATCCGTGGTTATGCATGGTGGCCTACGCTATAGGTATATGACAGTTAACATGCATTGTTTGTTTTGTTTTGTTTTGTTTTTTTTGTTATTTTTGTTATTTTTTATTATTCTTTTTTTTTATTATAAAACAATTATAATAACAAAAAAAAACATTTTATTATATATATATATATATATATATATATATAACAATAATAATATGTATATAGTAATAGAATTAGGTCAAACATAATAAAATAAAATAAAAAACAAATAAACAAATAAATTGCAAATGGATATTTTTATAAATTCCTGAAAACAATATGAAAACATGTTTTTTTCGATTTTACACTAAGCAAGTAATCAACAATGAAACAAACGTGCACAACACCCACGAAAAGAGGTATACAACTGTATTTTATTTATTTTTACTTTGTCGCATTTGTCCTTTCTGCATGTTCTATTTTTTTCAAACATGTCACAAGTTTTCATGTAGGATTTGTACTAAGTTTTTTTCAGGCGCGTGGCCGATCGCATATTGTTGCTAAATTGATTTTCAAAAATCACAAAAACTTTTGAAAAGACATGCCTTATTGACTGCTTGATGGAGTTGATTCTCGTCCTACACATCATGGCATTTGTTGTTACACAACAACCATTTATAAACCCATTTGTGTCATGAATGTCTTCCTCCATGTCTCCTTCAAAGCAGCTTGGTCATCCCCGCGTTGAAGCCCATCTTCCATTGAATTATCCTTCATGACTTCGTACATGCCTATCTTTCTGAGTCGCATACACCTCTTTAGATTTTTTAGTTCAGTTTTCCTTGTCAATAAAACTATCCATCTCCCTTTCCATGAATACATTGTCTTGCCATACACACTGTTACTACTGATATCTTTTCATTTATAGTCCTACCACTCTTTTTATCAGAACTTGTGTTCATTGATGTGGGATTCCTTAAGGCCCACCTTTCAATAAGTATTTCCCCCATCGACCTCAACACCTTATCTGGGATATAGAATAGAGTCCATTTTGAGTACCTGGAGGCTTGCATGCCTTAATGGCAAGTTCTCTCGCTGATAATCATGGGAATACATCAATGTCCCTTGACTGTCAGATCTTGCAAGTGGCTCGACATCAGCTCATTCATTTGCACTTTGCAATATGTACTTGAGTACCTTGGCACTCATTGACATCAATGATGAGTTTCCTCGCATTGGTTAACGACATTCATCATTGGTCGGTAATCCAATGACTTCTTTTCATGCTCAACATCGACACATTCATTCGCATGATTAGAATTGTACCATATGAGAGTACCACAGTTCCACTTTCATACTTTCTCTTTTCCATGATTCATTCAGTAGCAGTTCTGATTCCTTCACTTCACATTCTATGATCTAGCCGACAACAGTCGCAGCTACAACAACAGTCACTTTTCGCATGATCCTGCAACAATGACATCTTCCATGCTCTAGCAGTCGCATCATCCATATTCCTATTGCATAGTTCATCAACATTTTGGGTAAGTGGAGGTATGTTATTTTCTAAACTTTAATGATGTAATTCCTCAACTGCTAGCAATGAATAATTTGGAAAATTCTCTCACTCAGTTCCCTTTCCTTTTCACATCTATGACTTATGCCACGTTGCATGAGGACATGCAACAAGTTCAGTTGGGGGGTAGGGGACTTTATTCACTATCATCACTCCATTTTTCCAATACCATCATTCCATTTTTCGTCTCATTTACCAGCTATGAACATTTCTTTTCCAACGATACTCTGTTGCACTTTGCTTCATAATCATTGATATACATATTGGCATGATTCACAAATATATATATATATATATATATATATATA
>ML793861.1:131527-167029 GCA_009831015.1 Picea engelmannii | reverse complement strand
TTCCTTATGCACATTGATAGCATATATTTTTAGGTAAGAATATGGGAAAATTATTATCATAACAGCGAGAGAACAAATAACAAAATGAATGTTGATAACACAAGAACCAACATTCTTTATATTCATGGTTGTCATACAAGAACAAACCATAAGAAAATGCCAGTTGTTACTCATGAAAATCCCATTCTGGAAATGTTTATTATCATCACTCAAAGGCAACATTCAGATGCCAAATTTTTTTGATAAGATCCATTCATGGTTGCATGAGGACATGCAACAAGTTAAGTTGGGGGGTATGTTGGGGCTCAAAAATGTCATATTCTCATCCGCCTTTCCCTTCATTATTCTTCACATTTCATTGCCCCATTAACCTTTCATGACATCATTTCCATAAATATAGTTGGGTTTCACCTTATTGTTCTCCACTTTATTCATTTTAGTATTAAAAGTGAATTTGTGATTAAATGTTAGAAAATCGACATGTTTTCATATATATCTAAAAAATGTGTGAGCTTTGTAATGTGTAGGAATATGAGAAGGATTAATTCAAAAGGACTTCTCGGATACTTCCTCCACCATTTCAATATTTGAGGACATAATTCAAGCCCATTCCAAGGAGAAGATCATGGATATTTGGATGGAATATCTTATCCAAGATATATGAGAGATATGTGTGAGGATTTGAAGGGATTATATTTTGTAATAATGGGAAATAGGTTGAGAGAATAGTGGATCTGTAATAATGAGATGGTTATCTTATCTTCAAGGCCCTCATGTATAAAAGAGAGTGCTCTCTCTTCATGAGGATTCAAGTAATGTAGTAATCAAGCAATTAGAATATGGAATTAGAGTAGTCATTAATGGTAGTCATTAGGATTCGAAAGAGAATGGGATTCTTATCTTTGATTCATGGTTTTTGTTTTCATGTTTTCATTATTCTTTTATGAATATTGATTTGATTATTGTAATGTAAGATTGCTTCATTGGTGAGAGATCTCATATGTTGTTGTGTCATTCAACTCTTCACATGTTGCATTTTCTTTTCCTTCATGTAGTTATCCATTCCTAGATTAATTTCCTTCACGCAATTTCCCATTCCTAGATTAATTTCATTTACGCAATTCATTTTTAGTCATGTGTTAGATTAATGATTCTATTTTTGTCGTGTGTTAGATAAATGATTCAATTTCAGTCATAGAATAAACATTATAATAGATTAGTTATGATTCAATATTTCATATACTTTGCATGTTCTTTGTCAGTTTACGAACCCTGGTTGACAAATTAAATAGTTGGGCAAATACTAAAATGCAATTAATTCAACATTTGTTCGGCCCAATGTAACGACTGTTGTCCCCTTGTTCCGATTGTTCTTCCTTTTGCAGGTTGTGTTGTTCATTTGAATAGAACAACTGTCGTTCCCTTTACGATTGTTGTTCCTTTACAGGTGTTGCATATCTAGAGGCTAGGTATTGAAAACAGAAGGTAACAACCTACATAGGCAACAAGTAAAATGCATGTGCCAGCGCCTACCTTTGGTTGATGCATAGAAGTTGTTTTTAGGACATATTTAGAGCCCAACACACACCTAATAAAATGTCGACATCATATCCTCTTGCTTACACAAGAGAAACCATGTAGCCAATTTGGATTGCATCTACATGACTAGCAGCCTCTACGATTATTGATTGACTTGTTGATCAACATTTTCAGCCTTACAACACGCCTTATTTATAGGGTTTATAACAAGAAAAACCTTAAATAAAATGGTGCCCAAAAATATTTACAAATACATGCATATCATTGGCTACAAATACCACGAATATCCAAAAAAAATTATAGTCAACTACCAAGTCAGATTATCGTCGAATACCAAACGAATTTCATTTTAGTCTTCATTCAATCATCACAAGTCTGCATGTCAACCTCTTATTGGTTGACCTCTTCAACTTTTTGTCAATTCCTTTACCATCTCAAACCTCCTCAACCTTCGACTTCGACTTTACCCGGTCGACTAGCCTTGACCCTCGACTTATTGTCAATCCAACTTGACTTCGTCTTTACCCAGTTGAACCACCTCGACCTTTGACTTCGACTGCTAGTTGATCCACCTCGACTTTCCCTGCAAATAATATAACAACCCAACACATATGCATGTTATATATCCATAGTGTAATCTTTTAATATTCAGGATGACCTAAAAAGTAAATCATCCTAATAAAATGATATCAAATACTGAATCAGACTGAAACTCATCATTCCAAACAAATATGTTCACCCATCAATAGTTGTGCTTGTTGGAGTTACTTCACACACACCTAGGATTTATTTTTCCTAAGGTTTTTCCTTGTTTATTAGTCATAATTAGTCATTGTTGGTGTATAAATATGTTCAATATATATCTTACACTCATTTAAATGTCAATCCAAGATTCGTAGTCAAAAGAGTTGTTGCACTATATATGTCAAGAACAGGTAACCTACCCAAGTCTGTTGCATACAGGAATAATTAATAACATAAAAACTCTATTTCTAAGATTTCTAAATACTTCAGTTATATTTGAACTTAGAAGAGTAAATTGATAATAAAACTTAAACAAACAACCAATCAAAGAGATGTTGTCCTAAAGAAACAAGTATGTTCATTTCAGGCTCATGAATTAAAGGGATGAACTTAAGAAGCTTGTCTCCTATAGCAATCAAAACAGTAACTAGCAATCAATTTCAATCACTCTTGAAATCAAAACCAACTCCAACTTCATGTAATTCAATCAAACCAGCACAAGGAATATCTAGTATAACTGAGAGACTTTATTACAGAGCATGAAGATGAGATATAAAGTCTTATGATTCCTTGATACACTAAATCTACTGCAATCATAAACTCAACATATCAGTCCACTCTTCAAATAATTAAATATCCATCTTCAACATATAAGAATGAAATGTCTATTTGATCTAACACCTTATTATTCACACCAATCCAAAAAAAAATGATTAACTCAATGTTGAAACTCTGAAAATAAATTAAATATCAATCACACACACACTGTTGTAAAATATCCACACAAACACATAGAATGTATACAAGGAGGTTTACCTTAGTTGGGGCAGTGGGCCCTTGCCGAACCAACAAGGAACCTCTTAATAAAGTAACAGACTAAATATTTTCACTCACATTCAAGAATTGACATAAAAGATTTTCTTCATTAATTCAACTGGTTTATTGGATCAACAGTCTTCTACTTCATAAAAACGATAAGTATTGTCTGGTTCTAATAGTATACTTTGTTACATTCGCTATATCACCCCCTATCATCTATACAACATTCCTTATATAAGGTGAGCTGATACTATCAATATCTATGGATAAACATTAAACAATTTGAGAAATTTTACAATTTAAGATTTGCATCGAATTTTTAGGAATCGACTCCATCCTCATGACACAAAGTGCATGAGCAATGGAGTCTCTTGCAACTTGAAAAATGATTTGGGTGCTTCTATTCAACTGTCTTCTCAAAATATTCACCATCATTCTGGTCCAACTGGCGCATTCTGGAAACAGAGGTTCTGGTACTGGATTGCACATAGTCACGAGTCTGGTATTAGAATGGATGCAGAGTAGGTAGGACCGATATAGTGCACGACTTGGTACCGTAATGGATTTGGTACCAGATCAAAACTGCTTTGGGTACCGAAATGGATTTGGTATCAGATTTCACAATGTCTGGTAGTGTCGGATAGACTGCTCATGAATCCAACCATTAGGACTATACAAAATAAAACACTTTAATCGAATTATTTTAAGAAAGTTAAACAAACATGCTTTAAATCATCAATTACCTCTTGTGAACATGAACAAAGCTATTAGGTATGTGTTTTGGGAGGGAATAGTCTAGTATAGGATTATATCATAGGAAAAAAGAGCTTAGATATAGGGTAAGATAGGGCATTATCTATGTCAAAATAGGGACTCAACATTTCCCCCATGCTGAAGGTGTTGCATGTCCTCATGCAATATTATAAAAAAATGATACCCAAAAACTTTCTGCACAACTAGACCCTTCTCTATTATTCCTCAGATTGCAGGATGTTAAAACCATAAGTTTCACTCTTCAATTCCTTCTTGATCACCCTAGTGTAATTGATCAATCGTAAGACCTTGTTAAGTTTGGCAGAGACCTTTGCATGTTGTTCCTTCAATTTTGCATTCGCTGCCTTGATATGCATGTTCAATATTTTGTATTCTTCAACTTCTTGCTTCAATCTCTCAATCTCTGTTAACAATTTTTGTTTGTTCAGGGACTTTTCTGGGCTAGGTGCGAGTGTTTCCTTAGCTACCATATCTCGAGCTTCTTTTTCTTTCCTCAAACTCCTCAAAGTCTTTATTATCATTTTTCGTCTGCTCAGGGACTTGTCTGGGCTATGTGTGAGTGCTTCCTGAGTTACCACCTCTTGACCTTCTTTTTCTTTCCTCAAATCCCTCAAAGTCTTTGTTACCAACCCTTCCATCTCACTTATTGTTACCAGCCCTTTTGTTTCTCTTGTGGTGGCTCCACAACCACTTCCTTTTTCTGGAGAACTCGGAATATCCATGGACTCTCCTTGAGGAGAAGGTATGTTTGGAGTTGTCGCTTGTTTGGCCATACTTATGGTGGTCCTTTGTATGGGAAGCAAGACTTTCTTAGACTTGCTGACAGGGGTAGGAGTTTCTTCAAATAGTTTCCTTTTCTTAGATTTGCTGACAGGGGTAGGCCTAGACACCTGTTCCTCCTGTGTCGACTTGAATTTTATCTTGCGGCCTTGAGTTGTGAATTATGTGGTTTTCTTTTGCTGGCCAGTCCGTATTTCTATCCTGGAATATTGAGGCATAGGTTCTGGAACTTGTGCCTCTTTCCCTTCTAGTTTCTTTTTATTTTTTCTTGTCACCTTAGCAGTTTCCTTCAATTCACCAACCGGTTTTTTGAAAGGACGAGTAGCTTCAGGAATAATTTTCAATTCTTTAGGGGATTTCGGAGGGGGTCTTACAGTTGCCTCATGTAAAATATCATGTTTATCTATCTCCTCCTTCTTTCATTTCTTACTCTGTGATAGTTGGTCTTTAGGGCGCGAGACTGAGCTAGACGCTTTAGCTTGTATAGACTTTTTCTTGCTTTGTAAGTTGAGGTCAAGGGTCTTCTCTATTTGGATGGTTGGTTCTAATGACATATCCATAATTGTTCCAGGAATGATGTCTGATCGACCTTCTAGCTTCGAGTCTTATTTTTGTCTTTTACTCTTTTGAACCGAGGTAGGACTTACTCTCTGGGATTGGGTGGTTGTATTCTTCCTCCATATAGTAGGTTCCCCTATGAAAATTTTTTATGTCACTTATTTCTTAATGGGATGAGATGAGATGGGCATAGCAGTGCCTTCTTTACCTCCTAATGTCACCTTTCTATTTTTCTTTGCCTTTCTGCTTGAACCCTCAGTGTGTGTCCCTGCCTCCTGTGTCTCAACCGATTTGGATTTTTCTTGAGTGAAACTTTGTTGGAGTAATTGCTTCCAACTACCACATTTTGTTTTTAAAGCATGAAAAACCAATAGTTTTATTAAACCACGATGATGAAGGCTAGTTTCAGGTTTCTTGGAAACTGACCTCACCCCTCTCGCCATTTTCTTTAAACTCATCCATAGAAAGTGGGGAAAATTAATCTGTGGTCCTCCCTCAAAATGTGATAAAAGATTTAAATGATAAATGAAGGTCATTGCATACCTTCCCTCACAGGTGAGGAATTTCTGCATATTTATGAGCATCGTCCAATATTCATTTTTGATGTAGGTTCAAGGGACGCCCTTGGTCCAATCAGGTTCTTGATGTTATGATTTGAGGAATTTTTGACATAGCTTTTTGTCAACGATCACTCTCTTGAAGTATTTTTCTCCAACCATCGGGAGACCCATAGCTTCTGCTATAGTGGCTTATGCAATTGTTAACTTCATGTCCCCAAACTACACATTTTCTCCATCATATGTTTATGCAAAGATGAGACAAATTCCCTCATGATGACCTTTAAATTTCTCCAAGAATGGCACCCACCCTGCCTATTCATATTTTTTCTTGCAAGCCTGATATTCTGTTGTTTCTCTGTATATTTGAAGTATGGGCTCATTGTTGGGTGTGTGTTATATTCTTTGCATGTGTGTGTGTGTGGGTGCGTTAGATACGACAACTGCGTCTGACGATCCCTTCACCTAGGGGGGTCCCAGGGGGGGGGCAGGTATGCCCCCCCTGGTTACGCGCAGTGTTCGAGGCAATGCCCCCAAAATATTTTTTTGGGCGGTTTTTGTTATTTTTAGCGGATTTTGCTATTTTTAGTTGATTTGTAAATTAATCCCAGATTAAGGGATTAGGGTTTTGTTATCTACGGAATACCTAAAAACATTGTATATATTGTATGGCGAATGGTGAAATTCGATATAATGAAAATAAGAAAGGTTTTCCCGGTTGAGGGTTTTCGGTAAAAATCTTTGTGTACTTTGTGTATGAGCCATTGATTAATTTCTGTATTGCTTAAGAATCTATATGCATTTCTTTACTTCGCAGGTTTAAAACTTACACTCATTCCTGTCGACCCCCATGCTAGCTTAAACAATTCTCTCGGGTGAATGAAGCACAGACATAGGGTCGAGGGTTGAGTACCAAATAAACGTAAGCTACAATAGAGTATCAGATGGGAAAAGTATGTAAGGGATACAAGGGCATAGGATGTTTGTAGATGGTGTGACAGAAACAGTAAATAACGCTCATCTAGATGGCAGAGCCATCCAGAAGAGCATTTATGAATGGAAGTGTATATTACAATAGTCACGTCAATAATCATGATGATATGGTGAGGTAGGTCGGATCCATTAACGGTTTACGGATTCATGGGAAACTTGGTGTCAGACAATATTCACAGACGGAGGTGGTCATTATGATCGGGACTTGTGTATATGAAATCAGTTGGGATCATTACTCGATATGTTGTGATTTGTGATTCGTGTGATTTCATATAGTATGATAGTGAATCATACGTTTATGGGGTTTATGTACTGGATAGACAGAGGGAGTATGAATTTGATCCGGTAAAAGACATCATGATCTTGCACTCTTGATATTTCGTAGGACATCTTCTCTTTACGGAAGTGTGGTTGAGGATTTTACAAATATTCATGACAAAACAGGGGTATGTCATGATCCGAGAGCAATCAGATGTTCTAAATGCATATTTAGTCTAATTCCTTTAAATAACACGAAAAAAATGTTGAATCTGTATGTCCTAGCACTAATAATTGGAAAGCAACTTGGAAACATGGTGAAAGTTACCCGTTGCATTCTTACCAGTACCGGATCGTCTAAGTACCGGATCACCTGGGTGTAGAATTTGTAATTAGTGCGAGATCATCTAAGTACCGGATTACCTGAGTGCCATTTTTTTTCTGAGTATCGGCTCACATGTGTGTAGAATTGTAATTAGTACCGAAATATCATAGGGTCCCTTCTTTTATACCGGATAGGATCTGGTACCGGATAAGAACCATGAGATGATTTGGTACAGGGGTGGCCCTTGGTACTAGATGAACATAGAGGTGATCATTGATGCCAGATAAGCACAGAAATGAACATTTTTCTGGTGCTTGAAAACAAATCTTTGACACAGATCCTGATGGCAGTAATTTGTAGGAATAGCTGGTGTTCTGTGATCAAATTCAACTGTAAAACCATGTAGTTACCAAATTTTGTAGAGGACTGATGCAAGAAATATTTGTAACAGGTATTCTGTAATGACCAGAGACTGAGATGACATAACCCCTTTTCTTTTGGAACCAAGGTGATCACGTTTCTGCTAGCATTTCCTCTTTTATTACAATAACGATAATAATTCTAACTACTACTTTTCTATGGATTTTTATCCAGCCCATATTAGTTAATGCTCACTGGTATTTTCAATTTTACAGAGTCTAAAAAACTTAAAGGAAACTCTCTATACTGTCCCATGGATTTTTATCGAGCCCGGGCCAGTTCCTGCTCGCCGGTATTTTCAATTTTAAAGAGTCTGAAAAACTTAAAGAAGACTCTCTATACTGTCCCATGGATTTTTATCGAGCCCGAGCCAGTTCCTTCTCGCCGGTATTTTCAATTTTAAAGAGTCTGAAAAACTTAAAGAATACTCTCTCTGGTAGTTGTCCTCCTTATTTGTTTTATCTACATGGGAACACAACCAATTTTTTTTCTTTTGATTTTGTTAGTTATATAAAAAAAAAAAAAAAAAAATCCATCTGATGACACACCTATGTACAGAAAATGAATTTATACAATTGGACTTACTATGGTAGGTTAGCAGGAGGAGAAACCCTCTTGTTTATCAGTTGCATTTTGGAATTCTGAGAACATTTTTGACAAAATCCTCCTTTGACAAAGGCTTGTGATAAACCTTTAGTCGATGCCCATTTACAACAAGGGAAGTCTGATTTTCATCAATGGTCTTTATCCTTACTGAACCATTGTCATAAATTGTATCAACCTCATAGGGCCCCATCCATCTAGTAGATAGTTTACCTTTAAAAATTTTGAATCTGCTATCATATAGGAAGGCCCAATCACCTGGTTGGAAGGACTTCTTTTTAATGTACTTGTCATGCCATTTGGTCCTTTTCTCTTATATCAAGGTGTTTCTTTGTAGAGCATCCTGTCTGATCTCATCAAGCTCATTTAATTGTAATAGCCTTGTTTTTTAGCTTCGTTCAGGTCCATTCCTAATTGCATGGCAGTTCTGAAGGTTTTTACATGAAACTCTATGGGTAGTAGTACAAGTTTCCCATACACCAACTCATAAGGTGTATGGCCTGTTATATTTGTCCAAGATGTCCTGTAGGCCCACAAGGCCTTGGGAAACCTATCATCCAGTCTTTGTGATGCAGCTAAACAGTCTTAGTGAGAATGGCCTCTATCACTTTGTTGGTCAATTCCACTTGGCCATTGGCTTGGGGGTGATAGGGCGAAGACTTTCTATGTTTGATCTTGGCCATTGTCTTGGGGGTGATAGGGTGAAGACTTTCTATGTTTGATCTTGTATTGTTCAGTAAGATCCTTGACCAAATTTGAGGTGAATTGTGTCCCTTGGTCAGTGACTATTTCTCGAGGTACCCTGAAACGAGTGAATATTTCCTCAAAGATAAAGTATAAAACAGATTGTTCATTGGCTGAATACAAAGACTTGTCTTCTACCCATTTTGTTACATAATCTGTGCAAACTAATATGTACTTTTTTCTACGGGACATGGGATTGATAGGTCCTACAAAATCTAAGGCCCATTTTTCAAAGGGTTAGATCACTACTTGGGCTTGGAGTGGCATTTCGTCGATTGTTGTAGGTTTTCCCATTCTTTGGCAATCATCGCAGTTGGACACGTATTTCTTTGCATCCTTGAAGATGGTTGGCCAGTAATAGCTAGACTATAGAATCTTGTAAGTTTTCCTTTTTTCAGCCAAATGGCCTCCACATGGGCCATCATGGCAGGCTCTGAAGATATCTGGCATTTCGTCTTCTTGAACACATCTTCTGATTACCAAATCAGGTCCAGTTCGGTATAGGGTATCCTCATGCCACATATAGTTGGCACTTAGCTGAATAATTCTTTGTTTTTCTCTAGATGTCATACTTTAAGGAAACTTCTTGGTTACCAGATAGTTGGCTACATCTACATACCAAGGGGTGGAAGTAGAAATGGCAAATAAATTCTCATCTGGAAAATCATCATCTACTGGAGTACTGTCACCTGTATGAATAAGTCTAGACAAGAAATCAACAACCAAGTTGTCTCTTCCAAGCCTATCTATGATAGTGATATTGAATTCTTGTAGTAACAATAGCCATCTAGTCACTCTAGCATTTGTAACAAGTTTGTTCATTAGAAATATGATAGTTGAGTGGTCAGTGTGCACAAAAACTTCGTATCCTTTTATATAGTGTCTAAACTTGTTGATGGCATGTACTAATGATAAAAATTCTTTTTTTGTGACAGTATAGTTTGCTTCAGTAGGTGAGAGGTTCTTGCTAACAAAGTATATAGCATAAGGAATCTACCCTTCCCTTTGTGCTAATACAACTCCCAAATCGGTATCTGAGGCATCTATGCAAATATGGAAAGGAAGAGACCATTTTGGACCTCTCAAAGCATGGGCACTTGAAAGCTTTGTTTTTAAGATTTCAAAGGAGATTTGGCATTACTCATCCCAACAGAATTCAACATATTTTGTTATTTGTTTGAAAAGGGGGGCATCTAGGGCTGTAAAATTTTGAATAAACCTCCTATAGTAGCCAGCATGCCCTAAGAAACTTTTGATTTCCTTTTGTGATCTAGGGATCTTGATTTGGGAAATAATGTCAATCTTGGCAGGGTCCACTCTTATTCCTATACTGAAGATGTGGTGACCTAGAACAATTCCTTAAGTAAGCATCATTCTCGATTTTTCGTGACCAAGTGATAGGTTGGTCTCTTTACACCTAACCAGTACCTTTTAGAAATTATCCAATGCTTGTTGGAAATCATCCCCATAAACTGCGAAGTCATCCATGTAGACTTCCACACAATCGTTGGTTAAATTAGAGAAAATAACTAAGATAACCCTTTGAAAAGTAGCAGGGGAATTACATAACCCAAAGGGGAGAACCCTATAGGCATAGGTTCTCCAAGGACAGGTGAATGTGGTCTTATCCCGATCTTCTGGTGAAATTTGTATTTGGTTGTAACCACTAAACCCATCCAGGAAAGAAAAATATCTCTTCCTAGACAAAGTGTCTAAGAACTGATCTATGAAAGGAAAAGGGAAGTAGTCCCTATAGGTGGCCTTGTTTAATTCTCGAAAGTCCACACAAATCCTCCATTTACCGTTTTTCTTTGGTGCAATAACTAATGGGGAGACCCACTTGCTATCTGATATAGGGTAAATGAAATTGGCTTGTAGGAGTTTTTGGAGTTCTTCTTTTACTATATCTTTCAAGGCTAGGTTCACTCTTCTTTGGGGCTGCCTGACAGGTCTGATCTGATCATTAGTGTAAATATGATGCATACAGGTGTCTGGGTGGATCCCTTTTATGTCAGAGTAATCCCATGCAAACGCATCAGATTTCCCTTGAATCATTTGTATCAACTTTTGTTTCTGATCTATTTCTAAGGCTAGCATTGATATATAAGGACTTTCTAGGACTGATTTCAATAGCTTGAATAGCTGATTCTTTCCTTTCCTCTACTTGTGAAATAGTGGCTACTTTAGAAGTGGAAGGGTGCCAAATTTATTGAAATTCATGGCTAAAGATGTGTGTGTAGTTAGGGAAAGATTGAGGATAGTCAATGCATGCTAAAGCAGCCAAGAATAGACCTAGGATTTGTTCTTTAGAGTGCTCTTGTACTCCTTTTACCTATTCAAGTGTCAACAAGGGATGAGTACAGTCCTCCTCCCCACGGGGATTCTCCAACCAGAGAGGAACTTCAGTGGCGGGTTGGGCGGGGGGGAAAAGGATAAGTTTTTGACTTTGAGTGCCATTGGAGATTATCATTTCTCTAGATCGACAACTAATGAAAGCATCAGTAGTGGCCAACCAAGGTCGGTCAAGTACTACTAGATGTCCTGGTTTGGCGGATTTGGGATGAATTACCAAGAAATACACAGGGTGTTCCCAAGAGGCCAATTTAATTGTTATATCATCTAAACTTCCTGCTGGGGTGATGGCTGATTTATTTGCAAGCTCCAACAAGGTTTGTGTTGGTCTTAGGTGATCTAGTTGTAGTGTTTTCATAATGTTTACTAACATCACATTTATTGTTGCCCCTAGATCAATCAATGTGTTAGGTAAGGCAACACCATTGATTTCTATGGTTACCACTGGGTTCCCTAGATCACTATACTTAGATAGCATTTCTGTTATAAATTTGGATAACTGCCCTACCACCCATATGACAGGAGGTTCCTTCCTCTATCTCCTTGGATTTTTAATGCAAAGGTCCCTTACAATTTTAGCATAGATAGGTATGTCTTTAATGGCCTGTAGTAGTCAGATATTTACACATATTTTATGGAGTTCAATCTCTAGATTATGTTCTAGAGGTTCCTCAATTTTCTTTACGAGCAACCTCTCTGGGTAAGGAGGATTCATTCTATGAGGTGTTTCTGCTGCAAGAGAGTTGGGAGAAGGAATTTCTTGTCGTAATGGAGTGTTTATTTCTTCAGTCAATGGATTAGTCATATGTTATTCTCTTTGGACATCTATTTTTTATTCTTGATTTGTGTGATTATGTACTTGTTCTTCTTGGATGACCATAGTGGGACTTGTTTTGTTTACAAAACTTCCTGATCTTAATTCAATTCCATTAAATGGAGCTGGCGTTATTACATATGTAGGGAAGGTTTGTACTTCAACGTTTTGTATAGGTTGTGTCAGCCTGTTATTTGGGTTAGGGATAGGTTGTGCAGGAATAGGGGTAGGCTGAAGAGGGTTTTGGATGGGTACAACTTGCATTGGTTGCTGCATATTTGGGTTCATGGGTAGTGTGAGTTGTTGTTGTAATTGTGGAGGCGGAAGAAGAGCAGAGAGGTTAAATCCTGGGAGCAACTGTGAAATATTCAAAGGATATTGTGGATAGGTGGGAAAATTTGTTGGTTGGAAGGGAGCATTCCCATATACAGGTCCTCTCCAACCTTGTTTCTAAGATTTGGTTTGTGTCAACCACTGAGGATAAGACATGGGGGGTACCCACTGCTGTTGGGGGTATTGTGTAATTGGGTCTGCAAACATGATGGGGTTTTGCTTTCTCCATTGTCTCCTAGGGGGGTAGGATGTCTCAGGTTCTCCTCCTCCCTTGAACATGGCCTTGAGTCCGGGTAGAGAAGGGCATTCACTATTAGGATGGTCCTCTGTATAGAGACCACATATTTCAATAACATTAAGGGGGCAATCTTTTTCAGGGTTTTTCCTCCTACACTGATGACAGAAAATTGTTAATGCAACATTTTCTTCCTCTTGTTTTCTTTTAATTTTAATGGTATCTAGTTGGGAACTGATGGTGTTTAGGATATATGTTTTAAATTTTTCTAATAGATTTCCCAGTTCAATCCTAGTGACACCTCCAGATGTGGATTTAACAATTTTGTTGGTAGGGTCCCTTATACTTTTCCCCATTTTAAATTGACTGCAAGAGTATCTTTTACAATACTATGCTATGTCTGCAAATGGATTTTGTTATATGTCCCCAGAACTCATGAGGTTTAACACTTCAATGCAATCATCCCTGACACCCTTTAGAAATACAGTCCTCACTGTAGCTGTGTCTAAGGAAAATTGCTTAGTTTTTTGGTAATTGTATAAGAACCTTTCTAGGTAGTCTTCTAACCTCTCTTCTTCAGATTGTTTCATTTTGAATATATCATTCCTAGCATCCCTAGATCTACAGTAATCTTGGTATTTCTGGAGGAAGGTCTCCTTCATACCATCCCAAGACAAAATGGTGTGTTCCCCTAAGCTCATGAACCACCTTAGTGACGAATCTTTTAGTGTAGCTGGGAAAAGTTTTAATTTTTTATCATTATCTGTGTAGCTATAGCTCCCACACAATATGTCAAATTCAAATAAAAATGAGTCAGGGTCTTCTGTTGACATACCTTGGAAATGAGGAAGTGAAGATAATGGAATGTTCTTCATAGCAACATCTTTAGCGATATCCAGTATGGGGAATCCAAATGTCTCTATTTCATTAGCTATGTTTCCCTCTTCTTCTGCCATGTCTCCAAGCAACCTGTAGGGAGGTGGTGAAATTTCTCCACTGAGTGATGGTTCCACCACTGGGTTACTTGGTATCTCTAGTTGTTCCAAGGTTTTGTGTGGCCTTTCAACAGTAGATGCAACATCTTCTATTACTACCTTTGCTTCTTTTCCAGTTTCTCCTTTAGATGGGGTCCCCATTGCTTCCTCTCTTTCTTTTTGTCTTATGTCTTCAATCTGAACAGTGGCTTTAAATTTAGTGCCCTTTGTTTTTGCTGCAATTTCTTCCTTTGAGCTCTCTCCCCTGAAAATTTTTCCTGCACAAATTTTTGATGAATTAGTATAAGGGGGGGTTTTTTTTTGTTTGATTTTCTAGCTTTTTTGAGATTTTAGGAGCAATAAATCTACCTTTATTATCCCTATACCTACTCATAAAAGAAATTTTAATGAAATGAATGAAAGATGCAGATTCCTAATTAAAGGTAGGAGGACAATCTGACTTTGGAGCAACCCCACCGAAGTGGATGTGCAGGTTCTTACCTTTTGTCTTACCATCTTCTCTCTGTCCTTATATTATCCTCAAATCCAATCCAATACTTCATCAAACCAATCAAAAACTCAAAATGCTACCTATTACCGTTTACAACTCTCCGGCAATGGCGCCAAAATGTTGGTGTATAAATATGTTCAATATATATCTTACACTCATTTAAATGTCAATCCGGGATTCGTAATCAAAAGAGTTGTTGCACTATATATGTTGAGAACAGGTAACCTACCTAAGTTTGTTGCATATAGGAAATAATTAATAATATTAAAACTTTGTTTCTAAGATTTCTAAATACTTCAAATATATTTCAACTTAGAAGAGAAAACTGATAATAAAACTTAAACAAACAACCAATCAAAGAGATGTTTTCCTAAAGAAACAAGTCTGTTCATTTTAGGCTCATGAAATAAAGGGATGAACTTAAGAAGCTTGTCTCCTATAGCAATCAAAACAGTGACTAGCAATCAATTCCAATCACTCTTGAAATCAAAACCAACTCCAGCTTCATGTAATTCAATCAAACCAGCACAAGGAATATCTAGTATAACTGAGAGACTTTATTACAGAGCATGAAGATGAGATATAAAGTCTTTTGATTCCTTGATACACTAAATTTACTGCAATCATAAACTCAAGATATCAGTCCATGCTTCAAATAATTAAATAGCCATCTTCAACATCTGAGAATGAAATGTCTATTCGATCTAACACCTGCTTATTCACACCAATCCAAAAAAAAACAATTAACTCAATGTTGAAACTCCAAAAATAAATTAAAGATCAATCACACACACACACACACTGCTGTAAAATATCCACACAAACACACATAACATATACAAGGAGGCTTACCTTAGTTAGGGTGGTGGGCCCTTGTCGAACCAACAAGGAACCTCTTAAGAAAGTAACAGACTAAATATTTTCACTCACATTCAAGAATTTACATAAAAGATCTTCTGCATTAATTCAACTGGTAAATTGGATCAACAGTCTTCTACTTCATAAAAACAATAAGTATTGTTTGGTTCTGATAGTATACTTTGTTACATTCTCTATATCACCCCCTATCATCTATACATCATTCTTTATATAAGGTGAGTTGATACTATCAATATCTATGGATAAGCATTAAACAGTTTGAGAAATTTTACAATTTAAGATTTGCATCAAATTTTTAGGAATCGACTCCATCCTCATGACACAAAGTGCATGAGCGATGGAGTCTCTTGCAACTTGAAAACTGATTTGGGTGCTTCTATTCAACTGTCTTCTCAAAATATTCACCATCATTCTGGTCCAACTGGCACATTCTGGAAACAGAGGTTCTGGTACTAGATTGCACACAGTCGCGATTCTGGTACCAGAATTGATGCAGAGTAGGTAGTATTGGAATAATGCACGACTTGGTACCGTAATGGATTTGGTACCGGATCAAAACTGCCATGGGTACCAGAATGGATTTGGTACCATATTGCACGGTTTCTGGTAGTGCCAGATAGACTTCTTATGAATCCAACCATTAGGACTATACAAAATAAAACACTTTAATCAAATTAATTTAAGAAAGTTAAAAAAAACATGCTTTAAATCATCAATTACCTCTTGTGAACATGAACACAACTATTAGGTATGTGTTTTGGGAGGGAATATTCCAGTATAGGCTTATATGATAGGCAAAAAAGGCTTAGATATAGGGTAAGATAGGGAATTATCTATGTCAAAATAGGGACTCAATAGTCATTATCTAGTCTCCTATATTTTAGGGGAGAATATTCCACCTGGAGAATATTCTCTTTCAGTTAACACTTCAGTTTGACTAGTTGAGCTAAGTTTAGATGCTGCATTGGTTTTGTCACCATGCAACATTGGGATCATCACCATGCTAATTTGACCTTGCATTGGTATCATCACCAGATTGGTGCATTACCCTTGATTCCCTGAGTTAACTCCTCACTACTCTATGTTGGCACAGGGGCAGAACCAGAATTCAATGCTACAACAATGCACCAACAAAACCCTAAATATTGGCCCTTTTGGCAACACCTGCGAACCAGATGAGGTCTCACCCAAAGTAGAGGCAGGGGTTGTTACAGGACTCCAATGTCTGCAACCTTAGTAGGGACACAGATCTGTGACTATAACACCTTAATAGAGCGCTTAGCAGTTATAGTTCATCAATATCTAGTCTTAGTTTACATCGAAATACTCATCCAGATCTAAGATATTTAAGCACTAAGCACATTTACATAGGTCATATCTAACATACATCCACATTATTAGGCACAAAGCATCAACAAATCTATCTATCATTCATCTATATTAAAACACTTAAGCAAATAAACTCATAAACACATCAAGACATCGCACAAAGCATAGCAACACAGGATATACATGGTTCACCCCCACCCTAGGGCTACGTCCACTAACTCTTCTCTTATTTATTATCTTTATTCAAGCTTCTTACAGGCACATAGCATCAAAATCCTACTCCGCAGAAGATAGGAGATCTGTGCGCACTCTGCCAAATCCTCCTTCTCCGAGCTAGGGTACAACACTAAGCCTTTACAAAATCCCTTACAATTGCTTGCACTTAGCCTTGCAAGCCTCACACAATATGCACAAAGCACTTACAGTCATTACTTTCACTTAGCATAGCACCAAAAACCTCTTCTTCCCTTTCTTACATTGCCTAGACTTCTATTTATACATTACAAAAAGGGCCTAAACATGGGTAAACCCATGGGCCGACATCACATACCTGTTACATAAACCCAAACCCCAAAAATCCCTAAAAAGGGGTTGAGATCCCACGATCTCTTCTTCGTCTTTCGTTCCACCTTCGACAGCCTATCGAAGTCCCAAAAATAGATCAAACATGACCAAGAATCCTCAAAACTTGGTCAAGGGCCAACAGGCCCCCAACACTCACCTGTGGCTCGTCCCGAGTCACTCTGGTATGGGTATTTCTTCTTCAAAATCCTCAATCTTGGCTCGAGCTGCTTCAACCTATTGTTGTTCCACAACTTCTTGTTCACGAAACTCTTGGATAATAGCTTTAGTGACAGGTCCCTCTAAGCGTTTTTCAGTTGTAGTGACGACTTGCTCCAGTTCTGCTCTGCGGCCTTCGATCTCTGCAAACAGTTGACAAGATTCATCCTGTATAGGTTGGATCCTCTAAGTCACCTCGATGAATATTCTCTAAATGGTGTGGACCTATTGTTGAGAAGTTCATTTCTCTTGGGATCACTTCACCCTTTCAACAGCTAACAGGGGCTTCAACTATGCTTGTATTATTTCTGCTTGTTGCTTCGCCTCCTGGAGTTGTGACTCCAGTGCCTTCAATTTTGGATTCTCAGTGAGTTGCTCATAAGTCTAGGCATTGTGATCACTTAGATGTTTACATTCCATGGAAAGGGCCTTTATTCTCTCAACTGCACTCCAGGAAGTTGCTTCTCTTTGATCCCTTACATCCTGCGGAGTGTCGGGCACTATTCGTAGCTCCAAGTCTACTATTCTTTGTTGTAGCTATTGGATATCTTCTTCGAGCTGATATACTTGATGCTCAAATTGGTCTTCTTATTTTGAATCTAATATTGTCACATATCGAAGTGCTATGTTGAATGCTTCTTTCACCTCGAGTTTCTCTGCGAGCAATTGTTATTTTTCTTACTGAATCTTTGCTTTCTCTTCTTCAGACTTTGTCTGGAGAGAAACCTTCTCACGCTCTACAACTCAGCATTTTTCTAGGAGTACTTCCTAGACTTGCTTCAAGGTCGGGGTGGCTTGTTCTGTCTCTTCATGTGCACGACGAAGGTGAGATTCAATCGCATCAGCTAGTCAGCGGAGTTGGGATGGCTCATATCCCAACTCAGGTTCTCTCGGTGGCAGGGGTGCAGTTGACACTGCGCGGCTGGACTGAAGGGCCTGATGTACCCCTCGGAGTTCAACCTAAATTCTGTCATACATCTCCTCCTGCTTGGCTTATTTTTTTTGTAATATTTCCTCCGAGGCGTCGTTTACAGCTGCGATTATGAAGTCAAAGTCATCAATGATGAACATAGTCTGCATCTTTGTCAAGGTGCCTCTGGATTAGCTTCGCATTTTATAGGTTATCTATGTGCTTGGCTCTCTTTTATGTTGTCGGTCGGGATGGTCCTGATCCACGAGCAATCGACGAAGAGGCTTGCACTCCTCTTGTCGATGACACTTGTACACCCATAGACATTACCCTTTTAGACATTACTCTTTGAGTCATCAGGTCGATGATTACCTCCTTCAAAGACTCTTTGACTATGCTAATTTCTTCAGACATACAAGCTCATGGTTGAATATATCTAGTTTGAAGAGTAACTACTCAATGCAATGAGATGGATGGTGATAGTGTGATGATCATTGTGCAAAGTCAACTAATCATTGGGCTCGGATAATCACAGTTGGAAAAAGTGTTCTCGGTGCAAGGCTCAATGGAATAAGTATATAACTTGGCAACAGATCTCTTCAACGGGCGAGAAGCCTTCATTAACTTATTTTTGTCTATTACAGCGAGGTCCCAATAGTCTGATGGTGAGATTTCTAACCATAAATGTTTTTTCTAACCATTTGGGGCATCGGTCTAACAGTTATACTGTTTCCAACGATTATATTTCTTCACCATGGTGAAGTGCCATGTGGCGTTGTTCCGATATCCCAGCGAAGTTCCAGTTTTGCAAATTTTCCTACTGCGAAGTTGCCTCTGGAACCTTCTGTAATTTTTTGATCTTGGCTCTCTTCTTACTAGAATTTATATCCTTTCTCCTAATGAGCTTTGTCTCGATATTCCTCTTTCCATTCTGATTCGTATCCTCTTTTTGCATAGTAACTTCACGTTGTTGAGATTCTTTCCTAGGATTTAGGGGAAATACTTCTTCTCTATCTAGGGTAGGTGCTTCAGTCTTCTGTGAGCCTTCTTTTGTTCTTCCAACTTCAACATCCAAGTTTTTGGTTTTAAATATCTTCGATCTCTTCTCATGTTCTGCAATCAAGTGTGTGATCCTCCTAATCATGAAATCTTTCAACTCTTGCCTCTTCTTCTCTAAGACTTCTTCTTCTTTCCTTCTGGCATAATCACTTTCAGTCCAAGGTTTCCCTAGTAATATATCAAATGGAGCGTTGTTCTCAATAAATTTAATAATCTCAAAATCTTCCTCTGTCGAAGTTCCATGAGAACTCATAGATATTTGGGTGAGTTTTCCACATAAGGTTATCAATTTTCCTCTGAATAATCCTATTCCTCCCAATGAAGGAATCAAAGCAGGCTTTCCTAAAGTTTCCAAAGTTCTTTCTATCATAATATTCACCTGTGTTTCCTCATATAGAACACAGTAAATTTTGAAGTCTATGATTCTTTCTTCTATGTACTCTTTTTCTTTGAAGATCTATGATAAGTTGATATGTCAGTGATCATTCAAGGTTTCTTTCATCCGGAGAAATACATTCTATGATTCTTTTTGGGGTTCTTCCATAATCTCAGTTTCTTGATCTTCCTTAGGGTTTTCTTATCTCATATTTATTCTTTCAACCTTAGCAATAATTATAGGGAAATATAAAACTTCATGGTCCATATATTTACAACAAAGACAACTAGGTCTTCTACTAGGACATTCCTAAGCCATATGTCTCGGTCTTCTGAAATGGTAACAAAGGGTTAATCCTCATTTTATTTTAAATGATTCCCATCCTTTCATGTACTGTGCACTATTATCATGGTAACTAACCTGCAAAAAAAAAATTCTAGGGTCCTGCATCCATTTGTTAGTCCAACCATTTTTTCTATCCATAGGTATAACATATCTTTCACTATTCTCATCAGATCTACTTATATCAAATTGTCTTTCTTCTAGTTGTGCCCTACTTTTCAAACTAGGACAAAAATTATCAAACATACCTAGATCCATACTTGAGAAACAAAATTTTCCACTTATCTTACTTCTAACAGAGCACAAAGCTTACAGATCTTACCTCTTTAGTAAAAAATTCTCACTTTCACCTTTATCAGAGCACAAAGCTTTTAGATCTTACCCTTTTTCTTCATATATGACCCTTCTTCTTGGTACAGAGCTTCACAGGTCAACTAGAATGTTGCGCAATAGGGAAACATATCTACGCATGGATATTTCACAGTTTCAGGTCAAATATTCGCACAAAGCTTCTTCTTGCTCAGTTCCCAGCAATCATAGTTTCAGTCCTAATAAAGGAACCATTTGTTGGCAGAAGGGCAGACCCAGGATTCAATGCTAAAATAGCGCACCAACAAAACCCTAACTATCGACCCTTTTAGAAACACCTGCGAAGCAGATGAGGTCTCACTCGAGGTAGAAGCAGGGGTGGTTGTAGGACTCCAGTGTCTCCAACCTTAGCTAGGACACAGATATTTGACTATAATACCTTAACAGAGAACTTATCAATTATAGTTCATCAATATCCAGTCTTAGTTTACATCGCAGTTAAATCCTACTTACAGCGCATCGCAGTACTCATCCAGATCTAAGATATTTAAGCACTAAGCACATTTACATAGATCAGATCTAACATCCATCCAAATTATTAAGCACAAAGCATCAACAGATATATCTATCATTCATCTATATTAAATCACTTAAGCAAGTAAACTCATAAACACATCAAGACATCGCACAAAGCATAGCAACATAGGATATATGTTGTTCACCCCCACCCTGGGGCTACATCCACCAACTCTTCTCTTATTTATTATCTTTGGTCAAGCTTCTTATAGGAGCATAGCATCAAAATCCTACTCCGTAGAAGATAGGAGATCTGTGCACACTCTACCAAATCCTCCTTCTCTGAGCTAGGGTATAGAACTAAGCCTTTACACAGTCCCTTATAGTTACTTGCACTCAGCCTTGCAAGCCTCACACAGTGTGCACAAATCACTTACATTCATTACTTGCACTTAGCATAGCACCAAAAACCTCTTCTTATCTTCTTACATTTCCTAGAATTCTATTTATACATTACAAAAAGGGCCTAAACATGGGTAAACCCATGGACCGACATCCCATACCCGTTACATAAAGCCAAAACCCAAAAAGCCCTAAAAATGGGCTGAGATCCCCCGATCTTCACTTTGTCTTGTGCTCCTCCTTAGACAACTTGTTGAAGTCCCAAAAATAGGTCAAACATGACCAAGAATCCTCAAAACTTGGTCAAGGTCCAACACTCTTTCTTTAGTCAGTTAATTGAAGACTAGTTGACTAGTTAACTCAACTAGGTGGCAGTTCACTCCCGTAACTGCCTGAGAGACTAGACTAGGTGGAAGTTCATTCCTGTAAATGTTGTTGTGTGTCCATGTCACTCTATAACACCACTATGGCACATTTTTTCTCCTCCAATGTGCACTCATTGAGTTATACAGAGTATATCATGTGTAAATTATTCATTATTCTTAACGGTTAATGAGAATTCTTTCATTCTTTCTCTCCTTATTCTTCTTTCTCCAATTCTCTCTGAAAATGTATGTATTATTGTTTAGCTAGATATATTTTGTGAAGGTTCAACACATTTACATGGTATGAGATAAGGACGAACTACTAAGCAAAATCTACACCAAAATTTTTTGCATGTACAAAAGATTGAAGACAGCGGAAAGATGGATTTCCAAAAAGAATTCATTCTTACACCTTACAACTATTTTGCATGGAAGGATAAAATAGCCATACATATCTTAACCAGAGTTTTTTACAAGCTAACCTTGAATACAGATACAGAATCGACATCAACCATAGAAAAATCCAAGTACTTAAATCACATGGATGAGGCACTCAGAGAAATTTGCAGTCTTATTTCTTCTGATCTCCTTTTTCACATATCTTCCTGTAAGACTCCCAATGAATCCTAGACCACCTTGGAAGGTCTCTTTGGAAAATAGGATGATATGAGGGGACACATGCTAGAGGTGTATCTGCTCACATTGGATCTAAAAATCTTCAATAATATCCAAGATTTCTTTACAAAATTAATGGATTTACTATCGCAACTCAAAGCTTGCGGGGTTGATAAATCGAAGCAGGAGAAACAAATGGTTCTCACCATTCTCTCCAATCTTGGTCCTAAATTATCTATATTCATATCCACATTCCATATTGTCATATTCGCCTCTGGATCCACCTGGAAGATGCCTTCTCTTGAGGACTTTATCAAATCTCCGACATAAGAGAAAACCAAGATCATCAACATGGGCGCAATCAAAGGCCCAATGGCACATGCACTCACTGTGCATTATGAAAGACACAAATATTATAAATCTAAATATAAATACAAACATAAATCTCATGCACATCCGAAGAAGGAAGAGTACACAAAACCCTTCACTGATGCCTCCAGATCCAAAGGGGAAAAGGGAAGAAAATGGGAGAAATGCTCATATTGTCACAAAGTATTCCATCCATAATCTGCATGCATGCAAAAAAAAATATTTCTGATGTCTCAAATACTTCAGAAAAATAACCTTAGAGATCGCATCCCCGAGGGTGCCAGGAAGAAGAAGCCAGAAGATCCAAATTCCAAGAAAGGAAATTCTAGCCATGCCTTGATTGTCATCAACTCCTCTCTCGATGCTTGGATCGTAGATTCAGGAGCATCACATCACATGGCTACCTTAAAAGTATTATATCCTTCATTGGATGCATGCAAAGGTCCTCCTATTCTGATGGGTGAAAACTCTTATGTCGAATTCATCGCAAAGGAAGGATTGAACTCACCAACGGAAGCTTCGAGAATGTGTTGCACATTCCCAAAATTTTTGTCAACCTTCTCTCCATGTATCAGATGAAACATTCCGGCACTGGAAATAAATTCATATCCACACCAAATTCTGTGGAAATATATGACATTAAAACCAACTCCAGGGTTGCTACTGGTGAGGTAAATCATCATTCTAGATTGTATACGTTTTTTGAATTCATTGAACCTGGTTATGCTTTACTGCTTACTCATGCTGATGAAAGTAGTAGGATTTGGAACGAAAGGTTTGGAAATTTTAATTTCAAATACATGCAACAACTTTGAAAGTGTTATAACCCTAAATTTCACCAGACATACTTCCCTCGCATTAGGCCATCTCAGACTCCTTCTTTGCTCAAACACTACTAAACAACTCTTCTTAAAACCCTCTTTATAAAGTCCCACACGCCCTACTCCATTACTGCACGTGTGTACACACTAGTTGATCCAATACAACCCGCGTGTACCTACAAAAGCACGGAAAAAGGAAAGTTGATGACGTAACACACAACTTTGGGCAAGTTAACTAAACCTTTCAGCCATGTATGGCTGGTCATTCAACCAAATACCTAGCTCCTTATAGCCTATAAAAGAAGGGGTAAGGGTCCCATTTGAAAGAAGGAAAATCATAGTAAAGAGACTATACCCAATGGAGCATTCCCCTTGTCCCAACCTTTAGCCATCCTTGTGCAAAGAGAAGTATAGAGAAAAGAAGTTGGAGGACAGTTAAAGAGGAGCCCAAGACCAGGTTCGTGGAGCAGTGGTCAACTTCATCATTGTAAGTTGCTTTAATGAAGTTAATAATAAAGAAGTACTTTTCCCATCCCACCATATGAGGTTTTCATTGTTTATTGCATACATGTTGATTAAATCTCTAACCCATTAATCTGTAGATGAAATGCGTGTGGATTTATGTTTTTGTCTTTTGTGAATGCAGGTCAGCCTTGGAAGGAGAGTTGGAGTCATAGAGCGACCAAGCATGAAGAGGGATCGATATCAAACGCTGGAAATAAGGTATGTTCACTTGATCTTCTTAACTACGTATTTTCTTAAGAATAATGGGGATTAGGTCCAGGATGACGATAAAAAGTAGGAATCTTTAGGTATTTTATGCATGCATGATAAAACCCTAAGTTCTAGTCCATAGAGGGGTTTCCCACTCACAACAAAATTGGTGACCATACTAGGGATCTCTAGGGTTTCTGGGAATATTTTTTCTTGGGTATTTTTAAAAACTGGTTTCATTCCTTGTTTTTAAAGTTTCTGCAAAAGTCTGAGCTTACAGAGATTCTGGTCTTCCATACGATTTTTCTTTGTTTCTTTGCTTGACTGCATTTTTTTTTTTTACGGGACCCAGAGAGGTACATGTGGCCTATATAAGGTCTACACGCGTGTACCCATGCCCTACCTTCACACAACCCATGTGTACATGCTAGGTAAGGAAGTGTCAGTCGCATGTATGATTTCAGAAATATTATTTTAGGGAGGCAGACATCCTCTCCCTTGTCAGAAGTAATCCTTCTCAGGGGTTTTCTAGAACTAATTCTAGTCTTTGTTGTTCGCAGTTTATAGCTTAGGTTCCACCTCATATTGGTTTGTTCTATGAAATTTTCTTTGAATTGTTTTCTTTTTTCTGTCAAAGTGAGTTTCTAAGTCTTCAAGAGATTCTAGTCCTCAATACCAGTAGTCTCTTCCAGTGCTTGATTGTTTGTCTTTTCATTTTTGAGAGTTTCAGAAGTACATGCAACTTGCATAAGGTCTGCACGCATGTACATGCACCCTGACTTTACACAGCTCACATGCACACGATGGTTGTTGAACTGTCAGCAGCGTGCCTGTTGAGAAAGTTTTTGTTTATAGAGAGGCAATCATCCTTTTCTTTTTCAAGAGTTTATCCCTCTCGGGTTTTTTTGTCACTGTCATAGAAGTCAGTAGCTTAGGTTTGATCAAAGAAATAGCTTCCTTTTTCATTAAGAAGTTTCCTCAATTTTTTCCTTTCATAGGGTTTTTAGACAAGTGTGAGAGTCCTTCTTAATCTGCTTGTGTATTATTTTTAGAGTGACTCTTTGCAATCTGTGTTTAGGCTATAAGTTTCGGTGGTCTTTACTTGTTGATATTTTTCCTTTTTCTTTGTGAGCATTCAAATAAAAAAAAAACTTTTATTTCTTATTTTGGTTAAATAGTTGTTGGTTTGCATTAGTAACCAGGAAAAGTCTTTGCTTTCATAAGTTCTTGATGGTTTACTTAGACGATAAGTAGCTCATAGTCGAGTGAAATCCTGTTTTGAGTTTGTTGTTCAAATATCTTAGAAAATTTTATTTTGAAAAGTTGGTTAAAGAATTTAAAAGAGAAAATCTGAAGTTGTCAAGAGGTGTTTTGTTTCCATCTTTCTGTTTATCTTTCTTTTCGTCTCTTAAAACATCACTAGTTTCACTATCATAACCTTTGACTTAAGACAAGCCATAAAAATTAGTGCTAAATCTAAAATTAATTAGACTTTGTATGTTTGTAGGGTCAACCAACTAGTTTAGGGTTAGGGCCTTGAATTAGCTTGGAGAGGAAATTCTTCAAGGCCATTAAATAAAAAATTGGAGTTTGAGCTAGGGAGTGTTAAAAGTCTAGTATCGTGAAAGTTATCCGGGACCCCTCTCTAACACAGGGGATAAACACAAGGTTGCGTGCGAAAAATTAGTGGAGATAACCTCTCCAAAGCCGAAAGAAGCATAGTGGAGAGCACATATAGAGGGCTTAACTTGGGATTCTGTCGATTGCATTTGCCACAGAGCTTTGTGGGTCTCGAATCCATTTGAGGTCCTCAGTTGTATTTTGGACCACTTTCTTTCGATACCCTTGACAGGTTTCGGTCTCGATACCCTGCTCATTGTGGTCTACCCGACTATCGACTGTACCCACCTAGTGACTGTTCGCGTGCTGGCAACTTAGTTGCCTATATTTTTTAGAGACATACACAGGTAAATACAGGGGTATACCACAGTACCTAGGACAAACATCGAGCCATGCTTTGTAGAGTATACCCAGAGGGTTCTTCCATGTTCGAGTTTCACTTGCACCAGTAAGTTGCTCTAGTGTTGGTTGTTGTAACTGTTCTTCCAAATGGTTTAGTGACTGTTCTTCCAAATGGTTTAGTGTTTGCTTGTTTTATCTTTTAGGAACATTGTTTCTAGCATGTGTTGTTTTTGAATGAATAGAAAGATCTAGTGTGTCTTTGATATTCTCACACAGTGGAGGATCACGAGCTCCGTCGGTCACGAAGACTTCTTGGCCTGCCACCAGTTACACTGGAGCCACCCTTGCCACCGCTAAGGCGAAAGCTAGACCAACAAGGGTCTTTTGAAGTGACCGGGTCATAGGAAACTAGTCCTGACCAACCTCTATTAAAGAACCTTTCAACACCTTTAACGCGGGAAATAATGGAAGAAAACGTTGCCCCTTCTTCCGATAATTCCTATATTCCCACTATGGTTGTCACCATAGGAGGTGTTCCACCTCCTAACCCACCGTCACTAGTTCGCGCCACCATGGTCTCGACTACTTCTACCTCGAGCAATGGTATGATCCCATCTTTGGTGACGACCATTGCTCCTTTCACACAGAGTGCGATAGGCCCTCCCTTCTCATACGAGATGCCTAGATCAGGTACAAGCCCTGTACTATCCTACTCCACTTTGCAGACTTTAGGTTTGGGGGAAGGGAGCTCTAACGCTCCTCTGCAAGGACCCATGGGGGGCACTTCAGCTCCCTTAAATTCTTTCCCTTATGGGGGACGTCATATACCTCCTTCGTCTCCTTCACTCAACAGTACCCACTAGCAGTTCGTCAGGCCAAACACACACCATAGTTCACTTGGAGTAGGGAGTCAAGGACCACCTTCTCATAATATGTCGGTAGGGTTGATGCCATTTTCTTTGTTTGGTGCATTTGGTTACAACACTTTCTCATCAGTCACTTTCACGATCAGGGGCAACCCCAGTTATGGCCAACCTAATCCTATGCAGGGTATTATTCCTGCACAGGGTGCAAACCCAGGAACTTCTTCTGCATCAAGACTTTGGAATTCCTGGCAAGGATCAGTTCCCTTGTCAGGAATGTCGATCTGGGGAAATTCTTTTCACAACTAATGGAACCCTAGGCAAGGTTCAATACCTATTCCCATGGGATCAGCATGGGGCAACCCTTCCCAAATCCCTCCTAATGTAATGCATGCCCAACCATCTACGTCCTATTTTGGGAATCAGTTGATGATGTCTCCTTAAACACAAAATCCATATGCTAGTCATGGCCATGGTTTTTACCAGAACCCCAGCCAGCAACCCAACTTTTCTTGGCAACCCGGTGTCAGTCAAACTCCAGGCCCCTTTTTCCATGGTTATCATCAACAACAACCAAAACTACCTTTCTTGGCAACCTTACATTTTTCAGATTTGACAAGGTTGTTGAATGACCCCATCTGTCACAATCCACGTTGGCCCCCTATGCCGACGAAATTGCCTTTGGACATACCAAAGTTCAAAGCCAAACCTAACTAAGATCCAGGGGATCATGTGACCACCTTCCATCTTTGGTGCTTGTCTAATTCATGGAAATATGACTTCGTACAATTGTGATTGTTTCAACACACTCTCATTGGGAGTGTTGTGAAATGGTACATCGAGCTTGACCGCTCGAGATATTCTTCCCTCGGTGAATTGGTGATGGAATTCCTAAACCATTTCCAATTACCTTTGAGATACGACATCGGCACAGAATTGTTGGCCAATTTCGAACATACAAAAGAAGACCATATCTCTGATCACATCCAAGAATGGAGACACCGGAAGAGTTTTATTAAGGTACTAGTCCCACCGGCATTCCTTCTTGAGTGGTTCCTTAAGTCTTTGGTCCCCCAGCTATCCAAAGATGTTGCAATGTCGGGAGTGTTTTCCAAAGAAGATTCCATCATGAGAGATCAACAGCTTGAGCTCATTTATTCTCAGTCTGGTTTACTGTATGAGATTTTGCCGGATGCACCACGATCCATACTTGATAAAACCAGACAAAGAGTTGGACCACATGCCGATGGTATTGTAGGTTCAGCACAAACCAAGCCCGCTGAAAAACTGACAAAACAATTGTAGCAATTATCTATACAACACACAGCGGCCAACCAAACTACTGTTTCGGCTGCTCCCCCTACCCAAACGTCGGATGTACACAGTGTGCAATCGAAAATTTCGAAGGCTAGCCAACAACCTGATGGAAAGAAAAAACAATGTAAGAAGGGTAAGGGGGATAAGAAACCCACTAATAATGATGGTGGGGGAAACACTGAGAAACGAAAGGCAAATTATCCGTGCAACCTATGCGCAGAAGACCACCCGACCCACCAGTACCCACGGCTTGCAAAGGCCCAAAATTTTGTGTCACAACAACAGCCTGCTATGTTAACAAATCCATTCCAACATGGGAAAAACCTAACCCAAGCCTCTACAAGCGCGGAAGGGGGCAATCAAGGAACCTCTCCGTCTTCAAACAATCTTGCATCCACAAATGTGTATATGATGAAAGGTGATTCTTTTATATCGACTAGAGCACATGACTACAGTAAGCCAAGCACCTCTGAGAAAGGAAAAGAAGCTGAAATCCCATCTCTTCCTCTCTAGATCGAGAAGACTTTGGGTGAAACAATGACACGCATCCCAAAAGGTGTGTTCAAGAAATCTTCTCACAACCCAAACACAAGGGGCACCCCAGAACTATTCTGTGGTGGAGGATTTATCTCAAACCCCTTGTGCGATGTTCGCCTTGGGGGTCCTCTAGAGCTGCCCTTCTCATAGGAAAGCTTTGTTAGCCGCTTTAGGATCTGTCGAGGCTTGTGATCCAGGTACAATCATGCTGGATACAACAGACTTAAAATCTCGTCTCACTTACCACATAGCATTTCAGATAGTAATGGCCTACCCCACGAAAACGTTTACTCGGAACATTTTCCACATAGTGGTTGATGAGGGCACCTCAACATGCGTCATGTCGTTGGCATGTTGGAAGGCCATTGAACAACCCATTTTGTCTCTGTCACCTACTCTTCTTACCACTTTGATGGTCGTTCCTTCTGACCACATGGCATCATCCCCTCTTTCCCCATGCAGTTAGGAGTGAAGACCATGTGAATCGAGGTAGACATAGTCGACACATCCCTCAACTACAATCTCTTGTTAGGTAGGGGTTGGACCTATGCCATGCAAGAAGTGGTTGCTATAGTTTTCCAGCTCTTATTGTTTCCACATGAGGGTCGGATCGTGACCATTGACCAATTGTCCTTCTCCAGACCTGACCCTTCATTAGGGGCATTCACGGTCCCAATGATTGACAATCCCCAACCGGGAATCATCAACGTAGGGGCTCGTTTGTGCCCATCTTTGATGGGTACTTTCGATTACCCATCTCCTCAAGGCAATGTCAAGTTCGTATCAAACCACCATAAGGTTGAGATTTTCCAAGTTTCATCATTTCGCATGACTTACTTCAATGATCTGTGGATTCTTCCTTCCCCATCAGCCACGATGGAAGGGACAGGGCACCATGGTATGTCCATGCCCTTGTCCACGACAGAAGCAGCATACTCTTTAGTCAAGAAAGCTTCAGCCAACACCAATCTGACTCCGACACAAGAGTTAGATCTGATCCCAGAGCCTATTTGGGCTCACGGTTCCCTCACTGGTACCGATTCATTAGACTTTGCATTTCCCTCAGACGAAGCAATCATTGAAGCGATGACTAGTCTGGACAAAACCTGGGACAATATCCATCACAGATCATACTTCCTCCCAGAGTTAAGTAGAATCGAAGTAGGGGAATTCACCTTGACTATGACTGGAGATAGGTCTTGTCCTATCAATCCCTTGGATACACATGAGGTTTATGCCTAGGGTAATATGGAAACTATCACTGAAACTATACCGATTAATATCTCCATAACTTCTGGTATCATGGAGAATGTTTTCGTCGGAGCTAATTGTTCCCCAGAAGAGATTCAAATTTACACAGTCTTATTTAAATAATTCTGTGATGTTTTCTCCTGCTCTTACGAGGAAATTCCAGGCATTGATCCAAAAATAGTCGAACATGAGATCACAACTTATCCGGATTCCAAGCCAGTTCGGCAGAAGCTTCGTCCAGTTAATCCCAGGAAAGCAATAGCTATTAAGGTGGAAGTAGAGAAACTGCTCAAAGCAGGTTTTATCTATCCTGTCCATTTGACCCAATGGGTGTCAAATCCTGTGTCGGTCAACATGAAATAGGGAACGATTCGCGTATGTACGAACTTACATGATTTGAACAAAGCTTGTCCAAAAGATAATTTTCCCACACCATTCATTGACCATATAGTTGATGAATGCACTACTTGCGAGGATTTTTATTTCATGGATGGTTTTTCAAGATATAATCAGATACAGATCAAACCCAAGGACCAACACAAAACAACTTTCCTCTGTCCATGGGGTACATTTTCCTATCGTAAGATGCCTTTTGGCCTCAAAAATGTTGGAGCTACCTTCCAGCGGGCCATGTCTTTTTATTTCCATGATATCAAGCATATAGTCAAATCCTATTTAGATGATTTAGCATCACGATCTCACAAGAGAATGGATCATCTCGCACACCTTCGACTTATCTTTGAGCGATTTCACTACTTCTAGATTCGCTTGACTCCAAACAAGTGCAACTTTTGCGTAACATCAGGTCATTTTTTAGGTTTCATAGTGTCAACAATAGGGATCATGGTCGATCCTCCCAAGGTTGAGGCAATAGTTTAGTTGCCTCCCCAACACACAATCCTTCAACTTTATAGTCTACAAGGAAAGGTGAACTTTTTTAGGCGTTTCATCGCCAACTATACCAAGATCACAAAGGGATTTATTCGTTTACTGAAGAAAAACGTTCCTTTTCATTGGGATGATGCCGCTCAATGCTGCTTCGAAGCATTGAAACATTCCCTCACAACTGCCCATCTGCTTTGGCTACCCAATTATAACAAAGATTTCTTATTATACTTGGCTGCAACAGAGTAAACAATCTGCATGGTCTTAGATCAGGAAGATTATTTTCTCTCAGAATATGTGATCTATTACCTAAGCTAAGGCCTCGTCGGACTGGAACTCAATTATTCTCATATCGAAAAACTTGTGTTGGCAGCAGTCCATGTTGTCCAATGGTTCCGTCATTATGTTATGTTTTGCAAGACCACCGTCATTACCATTGTGAATTTGTTTCAATACGTGTTGACATGATGGGTAATCGACGAAAATATCAGTAGATGGATAGTCTCCCTCCAGGAATTTGACATAGATTTTGTTTCGGTGAAATCCAAAAAGTCACTGGTCTTTGCAAAACTTATCTCAGAACTTCTGGTTGAGTCAGGTGATGTTATGCCCGAAGAATCACCTATTCGAGGAGATATGCTCCTGATAGCATATTCAAACCCCTGGTATGGAGATATTCTTGTCTATCTCTAGACTTTGAAGTGCCCTTCCTCTACTTCTCGTGATGAACGTCATCAGGCCAAGAATTATCTCATCCTCGAGGACACTCTCTATCGTTGAGGTGTAGATTGTGGTATTTGTTGATGCCTCACTCATGAAGAAGCAGAAATCGTGCTTAACGATTGCCATACTGGAGTATGTGGCGGTCATTTTTCTGGGTTGGAAACAACCCAAAAGATTTCAAGAGATGGTTACTTATGGCTGACACTAATCAAAGATTGTATCAAATTGGTCAACAAGTGCCACCCATGTGAGATCTTTTCTCAGAAGATGAGGGCACATCCCACTCCCATGTTTCCTGTTATCACAGTTGGTCCCTTCACCAAGTGGATAATTGATTACACTACATGAAACCCTCCTTCAACAAGGGGGCACCATTATATCATTGTAGTGAGTCGAAGCTATGCCAACATTTAAAGATGATGGAGAGACTGCAACTCTCTTTTTGTTCAACCAGATAATCGCAAGGTTTGACGTCCCGAGAGAGATTGTCACTGACCATGGCAGTCACTTTTAGAACCAAATGATGACCGAATTAACATCAAAGCTTGGGTTGCAGAAAGAACATTCGTCACCCTACTACCTCCAAGTGAATGGTCAGGTGGAAGCTATAAATAAATCTCTTAATACCATCCTACAGCGAATGATCAATTCGGCCAAGTCAAATTGGCATTTGATGTTATACTCAGCATTATGGGCTTACCGAACGTCTATTAAGACTGCAACCGGTTTCTCACCTTTTCAACTCGTTTACGGGCTGGAAGCAGTCTTGCCTATAGAATGTCAGATCTTGTCCCTAAATTTGGCAGTACAGTTATTGCCAGACACTTCTCCACTTGAAGAGAGGTTATTATACCTTGAGTGGCTCAATGAGTAACGTCATGATGTGGCCCTAGCCAAAGAGGCTCACAAACAAAAAGTCAAGTGTCAGTATGATCGGCCTGTTCGTCCTCGGATTTTCTCTGGAGGCGACATTGTCCTGGTCTATGACCAAGATAAGGACTCCCTGGGGGTAGGAAAATTCAAACCCGTGTGGTTCAGACCTTTCATCATAAAAGAGATTCTAAAAAAGGGCGCTTATCGTATCGTAGACTTTGAGGGAAATGCTTTGACGGAGCCTAGAAATGGGCTCTACCTCAAGAAGTATTACTCATAGGTAGGTCACCTTGGGTAACTTTTTGTAACATATGTATAGTTTGTGTACTATTTTCTGGTTTCTTTTGGTTTTATGGATGTGTCATTTTTAATGCTATCTTTTGTCACTGTGGCAGATGTCAAGTGAATTAGAGGTGTCCATTGGGTACGTAGATGGCGCTAGACGAGACACTCAAAGGCTTGCCTCCGCAGCTTGGGTAATTTTTACACCTCAGGGCCAGTTATTATCTTCAGGAGGTATATGTTTAGGCGACACCACAAACAATGTCGCTGAATACAACGCAATTATTGAGTTGCTTCGTGATTCCCTGGCATTTGGTATCTCAAATCTCCAGGTCCATTTAGACAATCAGTTGGTTTTGTCTTAGTTAAATAGAGTCTATCGTGTTCATAATCCTACTTTACATCGACGATTCATTAGGGTATGTCTCTTAGAATGAATCTTTGATTATATTACATATTTTCATGTTCCTAGGAGATTAAACCAAGTCACAGATACTCTAGCTAATCAAATCTTAGATTGGCATCTCGCACACATATAAGAAATACATACACATGCACATGTAAATATATTTTTAAAGGAAGACAAAATCCATAAGACATAAAAAGACATAAAAATCCATCTATAATATCAAAATCATCAGAGTACATAGGTGGGCACATGCACCTCAAAAATACGACCAGTAACGAGTCATGGGGCTTATGCCCTCAAAACATATATACAAGTAGTGCCCTCAGCAAGTGAAAAGTTCAGAATATCTAAGGTCAAGACCCGTGGGCCCTATTGTAATGATCAACAGCATTTACCAAATGCTGAAAAAGTCGGACCCACAGCCGTGGTGCCCACACTACATGAGGCTGCATATATGGCGACAGATCCTCAATTTCTGCCATGGGGATCGTGCCAGTGAGTGAGGTAAAATTTTTCTCTACTCATCTCAAAACCCTCTCAGCCTCACTGGTTGGAAGATCTCCTCCTGCTGATGGTCCCCCTACGGCCCGTGGCCGAGGACGTCACCTGTTCCTTGGGTAATCCGCTAGTCGCACTGGTCCCACATATGCACATAATAGACACATATATGCCAAATGATCTGGTATAAAAAATGATATATATAAAAAACAACATAAAAATTACATATTGTTATCACTGAAATTTCGTCCGCACATGGCGACAAGAACTCAGCATCGTCAAAACAGGAATGAAGTCATTCATGACACAGGATTAATTCCACAGCATGGCAAAAGGGTCAAAAACTATACAAAATAACCAAAAATTGAAGGGCGCTTTACAAAATCTGGGTGCACGCGCATATGCACAAAACAACAATGTACAATGCGCGCATACGCGCACGATGCACGGTTGTTAGGTGAAAAACCCATGCACCTGCTAAACGGCGCATTTATTGAAATTGGTCGGCCTCCAAACCACTAATGGATCAGCTCCCAAGCCGATTTGACATCAAATCTGAGCTGAATCCGTAGAGTAGGCTGGTCAAAGACCTAATTGAGCCCTAAAGAGCCCCTTTTCACACCTCAAAGGAGTTACATAATCACCCAATGCCATGCTATAAAAAGACATGAAGAAACATCATTTTCTCAAGGAATTTCATGTAAGGTTATGCTGCTTAGATTGTTTTAAGGACTCACTCCTTGACAATAACACATTATCACCATTTCATTGAGCTATCCACCTCTCTCTTGAGTGGATATGCTTTGAGTTCTTTCACCATCATTCTCATTTTCTCATTGTAAGGAGAGCAAGTTTGTGAGGGCCTCAAGAGCCTTCCTTTGGAGGAAGAAGGAACCACAGTTCCCTTTCTTCATTGTGCTTTGGATTTCATCAATTGATCAGCCTAAAAACATTGGTGATATTGGTCCATTGTGTTTGTTATTTCTTTTTTTCATATGCTCATAGTTTTAGTTTGTTTTAGTTTAATTCTTGTTTATATTTTTGTTGTTCTTTTTCTAACCCTTTCCTATACAGCTGTCATGCCTAGCAAGACCCAACTGGGCATGTAAGCACTCTTTATTTTCTCACCTAGTGACGAATTGGGTGCAAACAGATTGGCGACCGTACTGGGGAGTTGGTATAAATTCCTCCCTCATTTGGGTTTATTTTGCTTTCCTTTTGCTTTCATTAACTTGCAGGTGCACAAACCGGCCTCTGCCGACCTGCTAACCAGTCAATTCAAGGAAGAATTGAGAGAAATCCATCCGGACTTTTCTTCTCGGCCATTTTCCACAGGCGCGCGGGTATTCCACCCCACAGGCGCGCATCGTGCACGCATGCACCTGTTCAGTAGTTTCTATATGCACGCATGTGCTTTAGGTCTCAATTTTTCCAGCGCGCAGGCGCCATATGCACCTCTGTCCACACTAAGGGCCGCGCATTTGAACTAAAATCTACATTTTAAGGTCTTGGGATGTGGGGAAAATCATTTTCCTTCTTAAGAATGATGATATGCATGCTCTAAATACTGCACCACTTAGACCCCTCAACTTATAAAGGGGATACTCAAACAAACATAGGCACTTAGGTGAATAAAAATCATTTTCCCTTATTTTCTTTTTGCCACATGGATGGCTTGCTTTGATTTATAATCTAAGTTGGACAATCATACTTAATCACACCTAATTCACATTTGGGACTAGAAATTGAAGTAACAATCTTGAGTATGCTCTTCTCTTGCGCC
>ML793861.1:93444-113826 GCA_009831015.1 Picea engelmannii | reverse complement strand
GGTATTTGAGAGGTACTACTACACATGCATTATGTTTTGGAGGTTCAGACACTTTTCTACAGGGATATGTTGATTCAAATATGGCAGGTGATAAAGACAGCAAGAGGAGCACCACAGGGTATGTTTTTACTATAGGTGGAACAGCAGTAAGTTGGATTTCAAAACTGCAAAAGGTTGTTGCAATTTCAACAACAGAGGCAGAGTATGTTGCTGCTACAGAGGCTAGTAAAGAGATGATTTGGTTACAAAGGTTTATGGAGGAATTGGGAAAGAAGCAGGAGAATAGCAAGTTGTACTGTGACAGTCAGAGTGCCATTTACCTTGCAAATAACTCAGCCTTCCATTCGAAGACTAAGCATATATAGTTGAGGTACCACTTCATACGATCCACTTTGGAAGATGGACAATTGAAGATGGAAAAGATATACACTAGCCAGAATCCTACTGACATGTTAACAAAGGGAGTAACCAGGGAGAAACTGAGTTCTTGCTCAGTTTCAGTTGGTCTTCAAGATTGAAGATGAAGATGAGAAATTTGCCAGGTCCAAGAAGGTTCAAATTCCAGCATATACAGTAGAGGTGGAGTTTTTGAGATCAGTCTCCAAGTGGGAGATTGTTGGTTGTGGAGCCTGATTATCTTCTTGATGCAGAGGTCCTTTGCTTTCATCCGTGTCTATACCCCATGAAGTATTTACACCACAGAAGTATGTACACTCTTCCACACGGGGGAGTGCAGAGGGGGGGTACCCCCTCTGCGGGGTCCGAGGGGTCCATCCCCCTGGCTGGGGGGTCTGTGGGCAAGCGGGGGTTCGGGGGCAAAGCCCCCGAAGCAAAAATTGCCTTATAAAAGTATACTGTAATTTCATTGTAAATCTGGACCGTTCATTATAAGGTCGCAGATCTAACGGTAGAGATTATGTTAGGGTTTTTTCCCTAGAAGGAAACCCTCTTTTATGAGGGAAATGTATTGCGGCTATGTAAAAGGGTGAATATTGTATTCTGAGAGAGGATACTATGAGAGAAAGAAGAGGAAGTTACAGCGGGTTTTGCTGTAGGTTGTATCCCTTCATTTGCTGGATAATAATAAAGGAAGGACCTGACAATTTCTTTGGTGGATGTAGCCCACACTGGGTGAACCATGTAAATCTGTGTCTCTCTTGTATTGTGTGTCTTCTGTGTTTTTGTTTTTGCATTTGTCTTATTTTATTGCTCTGCGGTCCTGTTTTATAACAAATGGGGCCCCCACCCTTCATCAGTTTTCCATGAAATTTCTGCCCTCCCTAGGGCACTCATTTCACTCTAGGGCACCCATTTCTGTATTTGTAAATTTTTCCAAACTTATTCATTATTTATTGTACAAACGCCTTTATTTCCATTCATTTCCTTTTTTGTCGTCACCATTGGCGACTTGCTTCCTTTTTTTGGCCACACGCAACCCATGTCACCCTTGGTTGGAGCATTGCTTCTCATTTACCCTCACCGACATCGTCCATATCTTAAGAGCACTTCACAGACCACTTGCCTTTATCCTCTGACTTTGTTCACCTTGTCCCGCCTCTGGCACAACCTATCCTCAGTCTTGGCGTCCCCCTGACCCTCGACCTTGTCACACGGTTGCGGCCACGCATTATATCATATACCCTCCAATCAAGGGCAGTCTTGAGTCTTCCCACTTCTTGACTTTGTCCATGTACCTCTGCCACTTTCTCACCTCAGTAGATTCCGCGAAGCCCTTTTCTTCTGGGAGTTGCGTCCCCCTTTTGTCGACATCAGCACAATTTTCCAGAAGGGCGACAGTATCTTGATTCTCATTTTCCATTCAATGAGAGATCTCGGACGACACAGGGGGAAACACCATTGCTCCCTGATGTCGTTGACCCCCATAACATTCAACGCCAACACTTTCTCATGTTACAGTGGGTCTTACTTTGCGACTATTGCAGTTATTATTATCATTTACCGAAGACCTCTGAACTTGGTAGGGCCATCAATGCCCGCATCATTGTCGCTGCTTGTTACCACAATCAGTGCCTATTGTTTAGAGTATGTTCCTTTGCAGTTATCTACACCAACACCAGTTATCTACAGTTATCTACACCAACACTTCAATCATCGTTTTTTAGAGTTACATCACACGAGCATGGAGCATGCCCTCCTCGTTTGTACACACTTGTATATTGTTACACACCTTATGGAAGGTCGGGTTCTATTGGTCCCTTTCTTCTCCAAAGGATTGCTCTACACGGTCCCACTCTTGCTCTCTCTTACCACAACATTCTCAGTAAAAGAAACATTGATGGATTTTGGCTATACGTATGCTCCTAACCTCATCCATAAGGGGGCATCTGTTATCACTGAAATTTCGTCCGCACATGGCGACAAGAACTCAGCATCGTCAAAACAGGAATGAAGTCATTCATGACACAGGATTAATTCCACAGCATGGAAAAAGGGTCAAAAACTATACAAAATAACCAAAAATTGAAGGGCACTTTATAGAATCTGGGTGCGCATGCATATGCGTGGAACAACAACGTACAATGTGTGCATACGCGCACGATGCACGGCTATTAGGTGAAAAACCCACGCACCTGCTAAACGACGCATTTATTGAAATTGGTCGGCCTCCCAACCACTAATGGATCAACTCCCAAGCCGATTTGACATCAAATCTGAGATGAATCCGCAGAGTAGGCTAGTCAAAGACCTAATTGATCCCTAAAGAGCCCCTTTTCACACCTCAAAGGAGTTACATAATCACCCAATTCCATGCTATAAAAATCCATGAAGAAACATCATTTTCTCAAGGAATTTCATGTAATGTTGTGCTGCTTAGATTGTTTTAAGGACTCACTCCTTGACAATAACACATTAGCACCATTTCATTGAGCTATCCACCTATCTCTTGAGTGGATATGCTTTGAGTTCTTTCACCATCATTCTCATTTTCTCATTGTAAGGAGAGAAAGTTTGTGAGGGCCTCAAGAGCCTTCCTTTGGAGGAAGAAGGAACCACAGTTCCCTTTCTTCATTGTGCTTTGGATTTCATCAATTGATCAGCCTAAAAACATTGGTGATATTGGTCCATTGTGTTTGTTATTTCTTTTTTTCATATGCTCATAGTTTTAGTTTGTTTTAGTTTAATTCTTGTTTATATTTTTGTTGTTCTTTTTCTAACCCTTTCCTCTACAGCTGTCATGCCTAGCAAGACCCAAATGGGCATGCAAGCTCTCTTTATTTTCTCACCTATTGACGAATTGGGTGCAAACACATATTTTTAACAAACAAACAAAAATAACGATGCAAACTTACCCATCTCTCCTTGCTCCTCGCCAGGAGGTACTGGTATCTCAGGGTCTCTCGAGAATTCAATCCCATCATAAGGGTAATCCTCTATGACTAGGATCTGTCACGACAACCAAGAAAAAAAATTGTCATCAAAGGACTCATTGGTCCTTCCTTCCCCCTGTCGTGGTAGAAACACTGCCCATCTGCATATCGCAGGAAGCGAGGCACGATGCCCCCATACCACCTCTCGAGGTTTGAAACTGGGCACTCTTTCAAAGAAGAAAGAGAAAAGAATCGTCCCAAACCCAAAGTTCCTCTGAGTCTGCGACCAGTATTCTGTCAGCTGTCTCTTCATACAGTCCAATAATGTGGTGCTCCAATCAAAAATCTGTGCATTTAAGCATTGAACTATACATTTCATCTATGCACAGGAAGTCTGATGCAAAGTGTTAGTAACATTACTCGTCTGAAGTGCAAGAGCGATCAAGACTGCAAATGGCACAATGAGCGCAGAGCGTAGCTCACAGAAGAAATCCATTTCGGGCTTAAGTCAAGCGAGCGAGCAGTCCATTTTCAATGGTCGGGATTCATTCAAAGGAACAGATCAACGGTTGATGGGAAATCGTGAATAGAAGATTTGCACCGAGATTAGCACAAATGGACCATGCCCATATTGTATGCAAGGAAGAATAGCAGGCATCCATGCAAAGGACGTGTGGCGAACGATTAGGTTCCTCGCTGCTTCGCCCATTGCGATTTCAAGGCGCAAAGAGCAGCTCCGTCATTTTTCGATGCGCGAGGTGTCGGGAGTGTCCAGGACCTGGGCCCACATCATCGTCGACATTTCGGCAATCGTGAGTTTGAAGGGTAAAAGTCCCATATCATTCTGCATCTCGAAGCCCCAAACCCCGAAAGCACCGAAGACGCCCAAAGTCGGGCCCGCAATATCACGGAGAGATCTCAGCCATTTATCCACAGGAGACACCTGGCGCACGATTATACTCCTCGTTGTTTCGCCCATCATGATTTTGAGGCACAAGGTGCAGCATCATCATATTCCCAATGCGCGAGGTGCCGGGAGTGTCCAGGACCCGGGCCAAAATCATCATCGGAAGAGTTTAGAGTCGTCATATCTAGAGGGATGCGTGGCGCTAGATTAAGCTGTCTTGGCGTTTCACTCATCGGGATTTCAGGTGACAGGGATCAACCCCTCCCTATTCATGAACACTGAAATCTCCTTTGAGAGTAAACACAGGGTCACAGTCCATGGTCACTGGGGAAAGAAGAGAGCTACACAAAAGGAGCCCAAGGCGTCGGGGCTAGTCGTCGAAAGGATCATCATGATCTCCATGCGCCATCTGATGCGATCTCGATCCTGGTTTTCTCTTGGAGTAAATTAAGATGAGGACGGGTGGTTGAAACCTCCTTTCATCCATTAAGTATGAGATATGGAGGGTCTGGTAGGCGGTCTGCTCGAGAAGGTCCCGTGTTCCCTTTTTTCAAAAGAAGCTACGCTTATTTCTCGACTAGCCGGAGGAGGTCTGCACACACTAGCTCGACACTTAATGGCTTAGCTACTCCCCTTACAGGAGCCATGCGAAGTTAAGGTGGTGTCTGATAGGGATTATCCGTTCAAATTTGGCTAAAGGGACACCACGCCTTGGATGGTTAAACATGCCTCTGTTAGGTGAATTTTCCTGAGTTATTCACCTTCTAGCTTTCTAGTTATGCATCTGTATGTGAGAGTTCTTGTTCTATGACAGACATTCTTTCTTACTCCATCTAATTTTCATCTCATACTGAGAGAGCTCGTGATCGACTGATTCGTGTGAATTGTTGTAATTATGTTATGATAAAGGATTTATTGTCGCATTGTTGTATTCTCTGGTGTTTTGCGTTTGAATGTAAGAAGATATTGCATTTAAATGTCTTCTTCCACAGTCTGTTAGAAACCTGATGTTTATGACAGACCTTTGCATCTCTTTGATACAAGTCTTCCCCCCTACTCACCCTTACTACAACTCATTGTCTGGATATTATATAAGACCTCACTTGCCTATGCATGCCTGGCCTAGTTTCAGAGTTAGAACCACATCCTTTTGAGTTAGATTCCATTCGATCACCCCATTAAAAAAATCATGACACAAACTGATGGGCGTCGGGCTCTACTCTTGCTGCAATCCAGGGGTGCATTCCAATGCTAACATTTCTGGCGTCGTTGTCGGGGACGAAGTTGAAAATTTTCCCCGGGATTAAACGACATTGAGCCTCTGATTCTGAAGGTGCATCAGGTATCAGAGCCTTTGAAGATTTCTACTGTGCACCTGGTGACTCCATTGTGATGACTCCACTGTGGTGAACCTTCCGTGTTAATTGTGGATTTCAGAGGTAGACACATGTGGTCTCATCCACAACTGCCTCTAGCTACACCTGAAACTGATCCAGAGGTGGTTCTCAGAAAAGGAAAGGCCCCTGAAGAAGAAGCTTCCACTGCCGAAACAGGTAATCCTCCATCTCCTTCTGTAAGAACTCCATTTTCTCCTCCTCAGTTTCTTAATAGACCTCCTTCAGAGGTTTCCTGTTTCTTGAATTTTGGGAGTGTTCCTGTTGAGTTTTCCCCTCCTAGTCTGGGATTGGAGGGAGAAATCCTTGTCACTCCCATCTCCTTTGAAGTTGTACCTTGGCGTAGACCCAGGACTACAAAATATTTCCCCACTCTTGCACAAAGAGGAGCATCTACTGATTTGAGCCCATTAGCCTTCTCCTTAAACCCCCTCTTGTTTCCCACTCCACTTTGAGACTCATTCCCAGTAAACCCTGCACGAACTCCTTATCCTCCAAGTTCTCCTCCACCTAATACTCCTATGGCTGGTGCTAATCCCCCTCTAAATAGGATGGATGCCATAGTTTCTTCCATATATACTCCCTTAGTTCTACCCCCTCCTATGAATCCTCTCCCTACTGGAGATTACTTGAAGTATATGCCCAAGTTCACTGGGGAAGGGGACGTAACTGCGGAAGAGAACCTGGATGCTTTCTACAGTTATGCAGACAACCTGAACATTGAAAATCAAGATTTCTAGATGAGAGTCTTTGTCCAGAGCCCGGATGGTGAGGTCAGGAAATGGTTTAGAGGATTGCCCCCGGATCTGTTGCTGGGATCGAAGCCCTGGATAGTGATTTCTTGAGGCAATGGGGAGATAGGAAGGATTTCATGTATTACATAACAGAGTTCGGGTTTTTAAAGAAGATGGAAGGAGAGTCTATCTCTGACTTCTCCAAAATATTCAATAAGATGTATAACAAGATCGCCGTCGAAATAAATCCTTCAGAAGCCTCGGCCAAGATTTCTTATGCCAGTGCGTTTGGTCCTAATTTATATCTTTTATTGAGAGAAAGAAGAGCCACCTCCTTAGCTCAAATGCAAGATGCAGCCATAGAGGTGGAATCCAATGTATTAGCAGCTGACAGACTGAGGAACAAGGCCGACACAGACAGAAGAAAGGGAAGGTCGGAAGCCTCAACTTTTGGCCCATCGGTGCCCCACCCTCAAGTGGATGAGCTGACCAAGATGGTGAAGTCTCTGTCTGCAGAAATGGAGAGAATGACGATGGAAGGGCTGAAAGCATACAAGGGCCATCATAACGCCGAAAACAAAGAAGGTTTCAGGAGGCCAAACAATATTACTTCCCCGACTGTGCAAAGGGAGAGGGGAAGAGACAGAGAAGACCACAAAATTCAGGCCCCTTTTCAAAACAAATTTATGGTCGAAGGTGAAGAAGGGGAAACATATGAGCTTGATCTTGAAATCCATTGCTTCGGGGACACTCCTCCTTTTCCTCATCTCACTCAATCAGCATACGAGGATTCTCTCATGGACAGTTAGCTAAATGAACTAAGCAAAGGAGACAAGGCTAGTGGCAGCCAAGGCAGGTATGACCTGAGGTCTAAGAAAAAGACAGTAGCACCTAATGTTCCTGAGCGCTCCACTAGAACAGAGAAACCTGCTAATGAAGTGGAAGATATTCACAAAGGTAAGAAGACTCGACCCCTCTCTCCCATAGTCCAGAGTCATGTTCTTGAAATAAGAGAAATCCCAAAGCTTACATCTTCTTTTAATTTCGAGCATGAAATCCAAAAGATCAGAATCCCTGTGCCCCTAACCGAATTGATTAAACATGAAGGGTTCAAGAAACGCTTCTCTGAGCTTTTACAGTATGAGACTTTAGGCCTTCCCACAGACTCCATCAATTTGCAAGATGAAAATCCTGTAGTTACTCTAGGTCCTATGGTAGAAGACAGAAATGACTCATCCCCTACCTTCTACACTTCCCTGAACATACATGACAAGGTACTGCACAACTGCTTAATGGATTCAGGGACTTCTTACAACCTCATGCCCAAAACTGTCATGGAAGAATTAGGACTAGAAGTCACTCGAGCTTATCATGACTTCTATTCCTTTAACTCTAGAAAATTTCAATGTCTAGGAGTTATCAAAGACCTGGTCATGACCTTGTTTCAGTTGCCCATGAAAAATGTGGTCATGGATATTGTAGTGGTTGATGTCCCCCCCAAGTTCGGTATGTTTTTATCAAGATCTTGGATAAAAATACTAGGGGGAACTTTTCAGATGGATCTCACATATGCTACTATCCCATTATTTGGAGGAGAACATAGGAGGCTATATAGGGAAGCCCAATTGGCCTATATAATCAGTGATGAAGCTAATCCCACCAACCATCCCATCTTTGCCTTAGACATTGATTTAGGTTCCAGTTTACTGCAACTCACTCATGCTCCCGAGCCTCCTCTTAAACTCAGAAAGCAACCCACCACTGCTCATGAGTTCCCTCCCTCCATCACCCCCATATGGAAAATGTTTTTTGATGGATCCTGTTCCAGGGGAGGCACTGGTGCTAGGGTTTTTTTTGTGTCCCCTTCTCAGGAAATCGTGTCCCTGTCCTATAAGCTGGAATTTGAAACCACCAACAATGTGGCAGAGTATGAAGCCCTTGTTATAGGATTGAGAGCTGCAAGGGAAATGGAAATTCAAGAGGTATAAGTGTTCGGAGATGTAGAGTTGGTGGTCTGGCAGATCAGAAACGCTTATCAGGCTAAGAACCCTCTACTCAGAAATTATAGAAATGAAGTATGGGACCTAATTGACAATTTCTTCTCAGCCTTCAACATCTCTTTTATTCCAAGGGAGGATAATACTGTGGCTGATTCTTTAGTTGTTTCAGCTAGCCAGTTCGAGGTCCCTCAGCCGTCTATGGCCAAATATGATGTTGAGATAAAATATAGGCCCTTTGTACCAGACGATGTCAAGCATTGGAAGGTATTCGAAGATGATCTGAAAATCGAGAAATTTCTCCAATCTGTTGATGAATTTTATGCATTGCACATTGATTAGGATCCTTATACAGAAGATAACCCTCATCCTGAGGCATTTTTAAATAAAATTGCTAACCACCAGATCATTCAGCTACCTAGCAATCACATTCTGAGGGGACTTATTCCTTTAGAAAGATTTTTCGATGGGAATGATGTGGCAGTAAAGGATAGGTTTTCAGGTGAAGATGCTGACACAGCCAAGTGCAACATTGGCAGACCGAAGGAGCCTAAGTTTGTCAAGCTATCAAGGAGTTTGACCACAGAACAGAGGGCCAAATATACTGAGCTGTTGAGAGAATTTGCTGATGTGTTTGCATGGACCTACAAAGATACCACTGAAGGAAGAGGTTAAGCCCTTTAGGCAGAAGCTAAGATAGATAAATCCCATGTTGTTGCATGTCATGGACAAAGAATTAAAGAAGTTTTTAGAGGCCCAGATCATCGTCCCCCTGATATATTCCGAATGGGTGGCCAATTTGGTTCCGATAAGGAAGAAAAGTGGAGAAATCAGGCTTTGTGTCGACTTCAGGAACCTGAATAGGAGCTCAAAGAAAGACAATTACCCCCTACCCAACATGGAACACATATTGAAGAGGGTAACCGGGGCATCTATGATCTCCATGATCGATGGTTTCTCTGGCTATAATCATATATCGGTCATGCCTGAAGACAGAGAAAAGACAACCTTCACCACTCCTTGGGGCACATTCATGTATGCCAAAATGCCATTTGGACTGATGAGTGCAGGAGCGACATTTCAATGAGCCATGGACATAGCCTTCATCGGGGAGAAAGATAAGTTTGTGGTGATCTATCTGGATGACATAACAGTCTTCTCCAAGTCTGACAAAGAGCATTGTTGTCACCTGAGAAAGGTTTTTTCGAAGTGTCAAAGGTTTGGCCTTTCCCTAAACCCCAAGAAATCTTTGTTTGCTATGAAGGAAGGGAATCTATTAGGCCATATAGTATTAGCAGAAAGAGTGAGGATTGATCCTAGCAGAGTTGAGGCAATTCGGACCCTGTTGCTTCCCTGGTCTAAGAAGGAAGTTTAGGCCTTTTTGGGGAAGATTAATTTTCTAAGGAGATTCGTCGCAAATTTTGTTGAGCTGGTGAAACACATCACAACCATGCTCAGGAAGGGAAATGAAGTGAAGTGGACCGCTGAACCTAGGGAATATTTTGTCCAAATAAAAAGAGCATTGACTGAGGCACCTGTTCTGATCAGTCCTGACTATTCCAAAGATTTCCTAATCTTCTCTTTCACTTCTTTTGATACAGTAGCAGTGGTCTTGTTGCAGAAAAATGAGGAAGGGAGAGAGCAACCCATCGCCTTCTTCAGCAAGGCATGAAGAGATGCAGAGGTCAGGTATGAAATCATGGAGAAATAGGCATATGCCTTAGTGAAATCTCTCAAAGCTTTCAGATTCTATGTCTTGCAATCAAAGGTGACCGCATACGTTCCCTCAACCTCTGTGAAGGACATTCTTATGCAGCCCGACACTAATGGGAAGAGGAGTAAATGGATAGCCAAGATCCTGGAATTTGATTTGGAAATAAGGCCTACCAGATTGATCAAGGGTCAAGGCCTAGCCAAGCTGTTGGCTGAAGCTAATCAAAAAGTTTTGGGGGTGGATTTTGTTAATGAACAATCACAAAATTAGCAGAATCAGTTGTCTGATGTAGGCCCTCAAACAGAACCTTTGTTGGCTCGATGCCCTTGGTATAAGGATGTCATATATTTTCTGCAGGAGTTGCAGCCCCCAGATGGCCTGCAAAGAAACAAACCAAGAGCTTTGAAGCTCAAGGAAGATAGGTACTACATTATCGATCAAATTTTATACTGGAAAGACCCCATCGGGGTGCTTTTAAAATGCATGAATCCACAAGAGCCCGACAGGATCATGGTTGAATTTCAGAGAGGCCTATGTGGAGGGCACCATTCATGGAAGACCACAGCCCACAAAATTGTCAGAGTTGGGTACTACTGGCCCACCTTGTTCGTTGATGTCCATAGAGGGGTTAGAGCCTGTATCACATGCCAAAGATTTTCGGGAAAGCAACAGCTCAAGTCCCTGCCTTTAAAGCCTGTAGTTGTTTCAGGACCTTTCCAGCAATGGGGCCTTGACTTTATTGGAGAAATCCACCCTGCTTCTAGCGGGAAGCACAGATGGATCCTGACTGTCACAAATTTATTTACTAAGTGGATTGAAGTTATTCCCACTAGGAGTGCTTCTCACAAGGTAATCATAGGATTCCTGGAAGACCTCATCATAAGGTTCGACTACCCAAGTAAGATTGTTACTGACAATGCAACCTCTTTTAAGGTTGAGCCGTTAGTCAATTTCTGTGAACAATTTGGGATCAAACTGATTCACTCTACCCCATATTATCCCCAGGGAAATGGTTTAGCAGAGTCCTCCAACAAAATCCTGATAAGGATCATTAAAAGATTACTGGAGGACAACAAAAGGGCTTGGACCTCGAAGCTGAAATTCGCTCTATGGGATGATCAGGTGACCACAAAGAGATCTATAGGCATCTCCCCTTTCCAGTTAGTTTACGGAGTAGAAAATGTCCTCCCTTCTCAACTGGCTTTTCCCGTAGCGAAATTCTTCCAGGATTATCAAGAAGAGCCCAATGACATGATCAGAAGAATTCATCAACTTGTAGAAGTTCAGTAGGCTAGAGAGCAGGTAATGATCAGAATTCAAAGCCATCAACAAAGGATCAAACAGGTTTTTGATAAGAAGGCTAGGAAGGAAGAGTTTTGGATAGGAGACTTGGTACTAAAATGGGACACTCCTAAACAAGATAAGGGAAAACATGGCAAATTTGAAGCATTGTGGATTGGGCCTTTCAAAATCTTTGAGGTTTTCTCAAATAACACGTATAGGTTGCAGGATTTGGAGGGCAAAGAAGTTTTCAGCAGCCCAGTAAATGGGCATTTTCTTAAAAAATGTTTTTTCTGAGCCTTCGTGTCTCCTGTGTTTTGTAAATATTGTCCTTTTAGTTCTCTGTTTTTATCATTTCGGCTCAGTAAATGACTCCATAGCCCAACAACAAGGCACTGAAATTGCAGAATGAGTCCTTAGAGCATCACAGGGATGACTATATCCCCCATGGAGCCTAATTTTAGTAACATTACTCGTCCAAAGCGCAAGAGCGATCAGGACTGCAAATCGCGTGATCAGCGCTGAGTGCAGCTCATAGAAGAAATCCATTTCGGGCTTAAGTCAAGTGAGCGAGCAGTCCGTTTTCAATGGTCGGGATTCATTCAAAGGAACAGATCAACGGTTGACGGGAAATCATGGATAGCAGAGTTGTGCCGAGATTAGCGCAAATGGATCGCACCCATATTGTATGCAGGGAAGAATAGCATTCTTCCATCCAAAGGACACGTGGCACGTGATCAGGTTCCTCGTTGCTTCACCCATCGCGATTTCAAGGAGCAAAGAGAAGCTCCGTCATTTTTCGATGCACGAGGTGCCGGGAGTGTCCAGGACTCGGGCCCACATCATCGTCAGCTTTTCGGCAGTCGCGAGTTCGAAGGGTAAAAGTCCCATATTATTCTGCATCTCAAAGCCTCAAACCCCGAAAGCGCCGAAGACGCCCAAAGTCGGGCCCACAATATCACGGAGCGATCTCAGCCGTTTATCCATAGGAGACACCTAGCGTGCGATTAGACTCCTCATTGTTTCTCCCATCGCGATTTTGAGGCGCAAGGTGCAGCATCGTCGTTTTCTCGATGCGCGAGGTGCCGGGAGTGTCCAAGACCCGAGCCCACATCATCGTCGGAAGAGTTCAGAGCTGTCAGATCTAGAGGGACACGTGGCACTAGATTAAGTCGTCTCGGCGTTTCACTCATCATGATTTCAAGGGACAGGGATTAGCCCCTTCCTATTCACGAACGTCGAAAGCTCCTTTGAGAGTAAACACAGGGTCACAACCTGTGGTCACTTGGGAAAGAAGAGAGTTGTGCAAAAGGAGCCCAAGGCGTAGGGGATAGTCGCCGAAAGGATCATCATGATCTCCATGCCCCATCTGATGCGATCTCGATCCTGGTTTTCGCTTGGAGTAAATGAAGATGAGGACGGGTGGTTGAAACCTCCTTTCATCCATTAATTATGAGATATGGAGGTTCTGGTAGGCGGTCTTCTCAAGAAGGTCCCGTGTTCTCTTTTTTCAAAAGAAGCCACACCAAGTTCTCAACTAGCCGGAGGAGGTCTGGACATGCTAGCTTGACACTTAATGGCTCAACTACTCCCCTTGCAGGAGCCATGCGCAGTTAAGGTGGTGTCTAACAGGGATTATCCGTTCGAATTCAGCTGAAGGGACACCACACCTTGGATGGATGAACATGCCTCTGTTAGGTGAATTTTCCTGAGTATATAGACTCAGTCTTTGTATTTTTGTAATCTATTGGTGGTAGAGTGAAGCTCCCGACTGTAAAGTTTTAATAGACATTCTAGCTTTCTGGTTATGCATCTGTATGTGATATTTCTTGTTCTATGACAGACAGTCTTTCTTACTCCATCTAATTTTCATCTCATACTGAGAGAGTTCGTGATCGACTGATCTGTGCAAATTGTTGCAATTATGTTATGATAAAGGATTTATTGTCGCATTGTTGTATTCTCTGGTGTTTTGCGTTTGAATGTAAGAAGATCTCGCGTTTAAATGTCGTCTTCCACAGTCTGTTAGAAACCTGATGTTTATGATAGACCTTTGCATCTCTCTGATACAAGTCTTCCCCACTACTCACCCTTACTACAACTCACTGTCTGAATATTATATAAGACCTCACTTGCCCATGCATGCCTGGCCTAGTTTCGGAGTTAGAACCACATCGTTTTGAGTTAGCTTCCATTCGATCACCCCATTAAACAAATCATGACATAAAATGATGGGCGTCGAGCTCTGCTCCTGCTACAATCCAAGGGTGACTTCCGATGCTAACACAAAGTGGTAGACCCTGTAATCCACTCGATAAGAAACACTATCGCCTGTAGTGCTAAGTCTGAGATCTTACTTATCGTCACTTGCGAGCTCATCCTATCTGTACCCACCTCACAATAGAGTCCAATCAACTCTGATATGTTGTGAGGCCTCGACGGAAATGTACAGAAGTTGATTGGTTCCCCTCGCCGAGAGAGGCCTATCAAAAATTATATGTCCTCGGTCATTGGCACCAGCGACTGCCCCTCCAGCATAAAGGCCTCTGTGTTGGGATGCCAATAATCAACCAAGGCATTCAGTAGCCTAGGTTGTGCTGGCATGAAAGGACATAGGAAAAATTTTACCAACCCACATTGCATTAAGGAAACAACTGCATTGGGGTCCTCCCCAACCAATGCAATAATATCCTCATGCTCTCTTTCCCTCCAGTGAACACATATCCTGCAAAAAACCAAGTTCAGGAGGGTTAACCCTTCTTTTTTAAGTTTTTTCCATTAAATAAAGGGTCCATGTGGGCTGTAAAGATGACAGTCGCATGTACACACGTGCAGTTTTTCCTCTGCCCGAGTGTACATGCGGGTTTTCATAGGATAGCCCACGTGGACCTAGGGCTGACCTTTTGAGGGTCGACGCCCCCCAAAAAATGAAACTAAATGCATAAAGAAAGATTTAAATTGCAAGAGGAGAGATTTTATACATACTTGGTCCAAGCAAATGGTTGTTTCGTCCACTGAATCTCCCAGAATCAATTCTTTTTACAAAGGGGAAGTTTTGGATTTTAGTCAATTTTTGAATTAACAATGGTGATAATGAGCTGCCAGCTTCTATTTGTAGAGGTTTTTGGCCCTTTTTTGTCAATTTTCGGACCCTTTTGTCATCTTTTCTAAACTGAAAATCATTTAATATGGTTTAGGAGTTTTTCTTTGGATGATAACGGGAAGTATTCCTTTGGGTATTTGGAAAAAATTTTGATAGTTGAGATGTTTTGACGGTGCTTTGGTAAAAATTCATTTTCTCCAACTCGTTGCATTTAAGTCAGGATTCCACCTCCACTTTCTGGCTCTCGTTGTCTTTTCTTCTTTTCCATAGGATCGATCCCACCAAGTTGCGACATGGAACCCTCTTTACTACTTTAGAAGTGTCGTAATTTGGTGGTAGATCCTACCATAACATGGATTCCCTAGGTAGATCCTGGTTGCATGATGGTGTCCATGCTGTCACTAACAACCATAGGCTTGGGAGTCCTTTTTAGCTTTTCCCTGATTACGAGTTTGAGCCTCATTTGCATGATTCCTTATCACTCTTGACCTCACCCTCGGGAATCCCCAAAACATAATAGGTCTTCTTTTAAGCCCTTTTCAGACCCTCTAAACATGAAAAGATTGTCGAGCGATCTTGTGGCCTTTCACGCTCGCTAAACTAGAATTTGAAGTCACGTCTGTCCGGCAGTAATTTACCTCTTTTTCATCCGGACGATCAACTGTATGAACAAAGGTATACTCTAGAGGCCTCGGATCTCTAGAAGAGTATTCTCAGGTATAATTTTAACCTTTTCCGGGCCTAAGGGACTAAATTTACGAAAAAGGAACCCCCACAGAGTCCATAGTTAATCTCTTTTCAGACTCCCTAAAATTGAAAAGATCGTCGAGTGACCTTATTCTTTCACACTCGTTAAAATGGTCCAAAAGAACATTCCTGATGAGGTCCATAGTTAATCTTTTTTCAGACTCCTTAAAAATGAAAAAATGGCTGAGTGATCTTGTCTTTATCACACTCATTAACATGGTTTTGAATAGACGTCTTGTCAGTGCTAGTTTACCCCTTTTTCGAATCGACTAGACTACCTTCGAAAAAGGTACCCCATTGGAGTCTCCTTTTATGTTTTTCAGACTCTCTAAATATGAAAAACCGTCGAGCTTACCTTCTCTGGGCTCGTTAAACTTACATAGAAGGACATTACCATTGTGTGTCTTATTAATCACATTTTCATACCCGTGTCTTTGGCCTAATGTCGTCTCCATGTTCCTCTCAACCAAACCATCTGAAGCATGCCTTATATGCAAGCCCTGTAGCACTTTGCCTCTGCGTCTTGACACCTTTGGCCCCAGGAGGGAATTTTCCTGAGTGTCTTTGCTTTGAACATCAGTCTTTTCCTTGCGCCTCGAACTTGTATGTTTGCGGCACTCATTCCTCCTTTATAACGTAACATTCTTTTATTCCTTTTCCAAAATTATTGAAAAAGACAAAAAAATCAAATATACCCCAAAAAGAGGAAGGGAAAAGTATGTTCTTTGTATTGGCCGCACAATGAGTCGCCATTGGATAAAGCACATCCTTTCATTTTTTCATCAAGCCCTGGGATTTAATATGACCTTAGGAATTTGTTCCCGCTACATATGGAGAGTTTGTGTTGCCTCTTTCCTTGTGAACTTATGTTAATTCCATGCTACCTGAGTCTCATCATTTGTCGTGCTATTGTCCAAGGGAAGTTTTCCAAGCTTGATTCTTCCCCTCTGTAGTTTGTCTCTTGCCCTCATGCTTGGCCATCCCGAAATTCCAATCAAGTCTTTGTTCGAAATCAATGAAGCCTCTAGTCAGATCATCAATATTCTCTAGTCCATGACTGACGAGCCATCGAAGACCTCTGGGTAGTGAAGTCATACACTCATATTACACTCCTACCTGAGTTTTGAATAATTTGAATTTGTTGCTCGAGCTCTGAAGACCTCATCTCCAGTCATCAGGCCTTATCAACTTCTAGAAGATGGATACTATACATGTATATATTTTTTATTTTGAGATGTAGATCCATTGTGTATTGCTGGCGGATACACTTTATATAGTTATATGACATGGATCTACAGTGTATTTGATTGGTAGCCATGATTTTATTTCATCTTGAGCATGGGTATGCCTTCCTCGGTGAGACAATTGTTATTTTGCAGATGGCACCTCCCGATTTCTGGTCCTTGGGCTCACTTGTTTGGAAAGTTGGTGAAGATTGATAATGTATTTTGGCCATCAGATGCTCTTTTGACCTCACAAATTAGGGGGCATCTATTATAACCCTAAATTGCACCAGACATACTTACCTAGCATCAGGCCATCTCAGACTCCTTCTTTTCCCAAACACTATTGAACAACTCTTCTTAAAAACCCTCTTTATAAAGTCCCATGTGCCCTTCTCCATTACTGCACATGTGTACACACTAGCTTCTCCAATATAGCCCATGTGTACCTACAAAAGCATAGAAAAAGGAAAGTTGTTGATGGAACACACAGCTTTGGGAAAGTTAACTAAACCTTTCAGCCATGAATGGCCGGTCATTCGACCAAATACCTAGCTCCTTCTAGCCTATAAAATAAGGGGTAAGGGTCCCATTTGAAAGGAGGAAAATCATAGTAAAGAGACTATACCCAATTGAGAATTCCCCTTATCCCAACCTTTATCCATCCTTGTGTAAAGAGAAGTATAGAGAAAATCAGTTAGAGGACAGTTGAAGAGGATCCCAGGACCAGGTTCGTGGAGTAGTGGTTATCTTCATCATTGTAAGTTTCTTTAGTGAAGTTAATAATAAAGAAATACTTTTCCCGTCCCACCATATGAGGTTTTCATTGTTTATTGCATACATGTTGATTAAATATATAACCCATTAATCTATAGATCAAATGTGTGTGGAGTTCTTTGTTTGTCTTTTGTGAATGCAGGTCAACCTTGGAAGGAGAGTTGTAGTCAAAGAGTGGCCAAGCGTGAAGAGGGATCGATATCAAATGATGGAAATAAGGTATGTTCACTTGATCTTCTTAACTATGTATTTGCTTAAGAATAATGGGGATTAGGTCTGGGATGATGGTAAAAAGTAGGAATCTTAAGGTCTTTTCTGCATGTATGATAAAACCCTAAGTTCTATTCCATAGAGGGATCTCCCACTCACAACAGAAAGAAAATATTGGTTGATGGTCTCCCAGGAATCCATTTCTCCAAGGGTGTATGTGAGGGATGTGTTCTCGAAAAACACCCTCATGAGAAATTTGACAAAGGAAAGTCTCATCGAGCTTCCGCACCTTTATATCTGATCCACGATGACCTTATGGGTCATTTTCCACATCCATCCATCAGCAAAGCGAGGTTTCTTCTCATTTTTGTTCATGATTTCTCACGTTTTACATGGATCTACTTTCTCAGGCAAAAATCTGAGGTCTTTCAACACCTCAAATATTTCAAAACCATGGTTGAGACACAGTCCGGAAAGAAGATAAAATTCTGTTGAACTGATAATGGGGGAGAGTATGTGAATCATGAGATCCATAATCATTTCCATGAGGTAGGGATTTAGTTGCAACACACAATTCCCTATACTTCGCAGCAAAGCGGAGTTGCTGAGCGGAAAAACAGATCTCTAAAGGAGATGGCATCTTGCATGTTGCATGCAAAGTCACGTCCACAGGGACTATGGGCCAAAGCACTTAATTTTGAAACATACATCCAAACATATCTCCCCATAGATCTGTCAAGGATAAGACCCCCTATGATGTTTGGAGCGGCTTCAAACCGAAAGTGACCCACTTTCGCATTTTCAGTTCACGTGCATGGGCCCAGATTCCTCTGAAAAGAGGAAGGCACTTGATCCACAAATCACTGAGTGTATTTTTGTTGGATACCTTGACTATGTGAAGGGATATAGGCTTCTTGATATTTCCTCAGACCGAATCATCATTGAGTGAAGTTTCCAATTCGAGGAAAGTGTCTCGCATGCACCTCAGCAGCCGCATGCAAACACCTTCATTCTTCTACCTATCTGAGATGATGAGCATGTACATGCCGACTCTTATTTAGATGAGAGTTCTAATTCATAGGACACAGATGATTCAGATTCAGATTCAATATAGTCATATGTAGATTCAGATCATCCAGATGCAATTGCAAAGCCAGAGCAAAGACCCAAGTGGGCACAGACTACTCTTCAGGATGCAGGGGATCTCGTTGGTGATCCAGCCAATACTAGGAGGACTCGATATGATTTTAGGAGCCTCCTGTTGCACTAACTTCCACTAAACCATTTCCCTCCAAGCATTTTTTCTTGGTTCAGTCATCAAATCCATAGTCTTTTGGCGAGGCTACTGGAAATCCCTTTTGGGAATCTTCCATGCAGGAGGAGTACAACTCCCTCCTCAAGAACCAGACTTGGGATCTAGTTACCCTTCCTTCTAGGAGGAAACTTGTCATATGAAAATGGGTCAACAGGACCAAGAGTGCAGTGGATGGACAAATTAGCAGATACAAATCTAGGCTTGTCGCCAAAGGATTTTAGCAGGTGCATGGTATTGACTATGATGATACCTTATCTCCAGTAGCGGAGATGGATTCCATACGATTGGCACTTGCCATTGTGGCAACCAAGGGATGGGAAATTCATTAGATGGACGTGAAGAATGCATTTCTTCATGGTGATCTCTCTGAGTAGATCTATATGGAGAAACCCCTAGGATTAATGCAATACCCATATTTGGTCTGTCGACTGAAGAAGTCACTTTATGGAATCAAGCAGGCTTCGAGGGAATGGTATGCCAAGATGGATTCCTACATGTTGTCACAGAAATTTGTACATTGTAAATTAGACCTGGATGTCTACATGCTCAGGACAACTGATTCACGTCTACTTTTAGTTTTGTATGCCAATGATTTGTTGATCACTGGGTGCTCGACTTTAGCGATTGTTGTAGTAAAGAGGATTCTACATGACATGTTTTTGATGACCGACATGGGTTTTCTACACTTCTTCCTTAGACTCGAGATCAATCAAGATGCATCAGGCATCAAACTATCTCAGGCCAAGTATGCATGAGATCTCCTTGAGAGATTTTACATTACAGACTGCAAGTCTGCTCCGACTCCTTTCCTATCAGGAGTCAAACTTAAGGATGGTGGGGAGACTCCACTGGTTGACAAAACATTGTACAGACAGCTAGTGGGGAGCTTGTTGTATCTCACACACTCTAGACCAGACCTCTCATATTCATTTGGCGTAGTTTCCAGGTTCATGCAGGAGCTGCATGAGCTACATTAGAAAGTTGCAAAGCGTATCCTTCAATACATACAGAGCACCATCACCTTTGGGATTCCTTATGCAACAGACTCTACATTAGATCTCATCGGGTTTACTGATTCCGACTGAGCTAGTGATAGCACTAATCGCAAGTCCACATCTGGTTACTCACACAGTCTTGGTTCTGGGACTATCTATTGGTCGAGAAAGAAGCAAGTCGCCATTGCTCTATCTCCATCCGAGGTAGAGTACAAAGGGGTAGTTAACATTGTTGATTAAGGTTGGTTGTCATTGATGTCAACCCTTGAAGAAAGCCCCGTAGCACAAAGGCTTGGGTAATGGACCCAATATTGTTTGATGTAAATATGACTCATTATTTTTTTTTCATGGTTGATAAGAAGTAAATATGGATGAACTCCAAAGTGGTGCCCTTATGGTGAAAGCCCTCACGGGAAGACGCTTTGTGGAGTAAGAGAACCCATGCTTAATTGTGGAATAATGAGATGAAGGAAAGTGATTTTTTCAAGGAAAATATCCTAGATGGATAGTTCGTGTCATTTCATTTCCGGTGGTATGTGGAACGTCACATAATTCCTCACGGTTAAAGAGTTATGGCCATGAGAAGTTGGAGACCCCAGGTTTGGGTAATGGACCCAAGTTTGTTTGATGGGTAATGGTATGAGTTATGATATATT
>ML793861.1:68475-86687 GCA_009831015.1 Picea engelmannii | reverse complement strand
CACGGGTGTACTGTGTATGTGTGTGATTGTTTATTTCTTACTGCTCATTATTGGATAATAATTCTACATTGATATAACATTTGAAGAAAAAGGATTATAATTACGCTATTACTGATTCACCCCCCCTCTCAGTAATCCAACAAACATAACCATTCAATCTATGTGGCTACAACATTTTCTCACTAAGTTGGGCATTCAGTTTCATCGGTCGATCATCATCTGGTGTGACAACCAGAGCACTCTGAATTTATGCAGAGATCCATTTCAGATGCAGCAAATGAAGGACATTGAGATCTACATGCACTACATCCGGGACTTAGTACACGAGGGGATCATCGAATTATAATTATGTCCTTAAGCAGAACATACGGCAGGCATCTTCACCAAGACCTTCACTGAGCAGAAGTTCAATTCTCTGTGAATTCGTCACGGAGTGAAGGACATAGTTGCCTAGCACTTGTAGTTCTTCTTTTTACATACATTTTACCTTTAGGGGGTGGTTTTCCCATGATTTTTTCCCTCTTTCCTCACTTTATTTCAGTGTATCTTTTGTATTTGGGTACCTAACATGGCCTCATTGTTGAGACCCATTCTTTATTTTCACCATAGTGATGTTCAGGGGGGGTGTTGGAGTTACTTCACACACACTTAGGATTTATTTTTCCTCAAGTTTCTCCTTGTTTATTAGTCCTAATTAGTCATTATCTAGTCTCCTATATTTTAGGGGAGAATATTCCACCTGGAGAATATTCTCTTTCAGTTGACACTTCAGTTTGACTAGTTGAGTTGAGTTTAGATGTTGCATTGGTTTTGTCACCATGAATCATTGGGATCATCACCATGATAATTCGACCTTGCCTTGGTATCATCACCATACTGGTGCATTACCCTTGATTCCATGAGTTAACTCCTCACTACTCTCTGTTCAGTCAGTTAAATGAAGACTAGTTGACTAGTTAACTCAACTAGGTAGCAATTCACTCCCAGAACTGCCTGAGAGACTAGACTAGGTGGCAGTTCACTCCCATAACTATTGGTGTGTGTCCAGATCACTCTAGACCACCACTATGGTGCATTGGTTCTCCTCCAATGTGCACTCATTGAGTTATACAAAGTATATCATGTGTAAATTATTCATTATTCTTAACGGTTAATGAGAATTATTTCATTCTGTCTCTCCTTCTTTCTCCAATTCTCTCTGCAAATGTGTGTATTATTGTTTAGCTAGATATATTTTGTGCAGGTTCAACACATTTACAGACTAGATCTATCATATACCGAATCAGACTGAAACTCATCATTCCAAACAAATATGTTCACCCATCAATAGTTGTGTTGACAAGAATTATATTCCATTGATTAAATTTTGAACACGACTAGACTCAATTCCAAATGAATGACCAAAACTTCTTGTCATTACGAGTCATAATGTTTATACCAACTCAGAATAACTATACCCACATTCTATGTACATGAAATAATTATGTGTGTTGACCCAAAATAAAAACTATGTCACCAAAAAAATGAAGCAAAGGAGAACAATTTCTCGAATGGAAGAGACATCAACCATAATTCATTTGACAGATATGGGTTTGAGCCTGTTGGCTTCAAGATTATGGGTTTGAACCCTTCATTTTTAAAATCAAATATATTCAAGATTGATGAAGAATGTACACTCAGTATGAACAAATAAATTGATTGTACAAAAATCAAAGTATTTCACAAAACTCAGTTTCACCCATTCTTTACCTCGTAAATTTGAGTTCTAATTGACCAACATAAAATGGGTTTGACCCATTTTTAAACTTTAAAGAATGACCAAAATGCAGTCAGGTTCAATTATGGGTCAAAAAATATTGTTGGTTTGGTGTTTTTACTATTGTTTCCAATGGCCAAATCCTTTTTGCATACGACAATTATACATTCTATGCTCTTATTTAGCCTTTTTAAAAGGTATTATCAATATTTACACATCAATTCTCCTTGGAATCACACGAGGTATGTATAATCATCATTTTTGTAATGGTTTTATGATTAATTCATCTTTAGTTGATTGATTATAGTGATCTAACATTTCTTGTTTGCTTGCAACAAGTCAAAATCATGATACGACCTTCCATCCAGTCCCTCGTCCATACCTTCATCTAGCACTCGATATGGCACTCCATCCGGCACTCCATCCGACACTCGGAGCGCAGAGGATTTGGTGGTTAGCACATCGGAGAGATTTGATGAACGAATCAGAAACATGGGTTTTATGCCCACTCATGCCCTCCATCTATGGAGCTCAATTCATCTAGACTTGGGTAGTTGCAACAACCAATAAGTGGAGTGCATGAGGCTGTTAAGAAAGATGCCTTTTGTTAAAATGAATTTAATGAAATTATTGTTTTTAGATAGTGTCGACCCTTCTAGTGGTCAACCTCTCAAGATATATAATAAATAAATATTGTTGCCTATGCCACGAAGAAGGACACGAATTTTATTTTATACACAGACATTATCTTCATTTTGTTGTATACCTTATTTTTAATGATCAATGACAATGTTGTGTTAACTCAGTGGTTGTGTTTTCTTGTTGAAGTATTTCCACGACCTTCTGGGGGGGCACTAATGGTCTGGGTAATTGTTTATATCAATAGATATATTTTCATATATATAATTTCCTCACATGTATCATTTTGAAGTTGCTTGTTTAAATTCCATTCATTGTGTATATCATTTTTAATTTTAGATTGCTTGTCTAATTCACCTCCCTATATATCTTCTCTAATTTGCAGCTCATTTTCTGAATTGTGTGTATATCACAGAGCATGTGTGGATGCCCATGGTTACTTGTTGATATTTAGATTCTTAACATTTTGTTTGTAGGTGGTAGTTCACTTGTGTAGAAGTTTGCTTAATTATGATGTCATGTCTTTTTCTCTCTAGTTGTAAATCACTCTGTAGAGTACTAATTTAGATAGTGTTTATTTATTAAGTTGTAATTTCAAATACTCTCTGTAGGTTTTCTTTATTTGATAATTTTTCTTTTAGCATCAACATGATAAGATAGAAGTGGATTTTGAGTTATGAATGTCAATAACATCCTATTTATAATGTTGAGTTATGATTTTCCATGATACCCTAGTTGTAATTTGAAATTGTGATTTTCCATGTTATTTTAGTTATGGATTTGAGTTATGATTTCTAATTATCATTATTTATGAGTTTGTAGGTTTGCAGGGATTATTGATTCTATACAAAGTATTTTCAAATGTTGTCTTAGTTATGAATTTGAATTAGGATTTCTAATTAGTGCTAGTTATGAGTGTGTAGATTTGCTTGAATTAGTGATTTTGAACAGAGTATTTTCCAGTAATAGTGTGATAGAGAAAATGGTTGATGTTGAATATCCTCTGCACAATGTTTAAAGATCATATGGATTCCAAGAACATCTAGTGTTATTTTTATGATGGCAAAACTTTCTATAGATTACCTTATCCATACTTTGGATTTCTCTGTAGAAGTTAGCATTGAGTTAATTCCACTTGAATTTTCATTAGTAGTTAGATGCCATCATGATGTCATTTTCCACCATAGACACAATCATCACATTTGAATACTTTCACAACACTCTTGCTTTCAGTTAGGTAAATTAGTGTTTATTCTCTGCAAGATAGAAATAATTGTGAGTTTTTACTTTAAGAATAGAGTTCACGTGTAAAGATAGTTTTGACAAATCATTTACTTACTTGCTTACTTGCTTGTTCATTCAGAGGTAGATTAAATAAATAGATAAAATAGCTCAGAAATAGATTACTTGCTATTTTCTTATTCAAAGATAGATTGAATAGATATATTAAATAGATTACTTGTTATTTGCTTATTTAGAGATAGATTAAACAATTCATAGTCCTAGATTGTTTAAAGCTACTTAGGTCAAATAGTTCATAGTTCTAGAATTGCTTGAAGCTCATTAGTTAAAGGTTTCTTTACATAGAATATGTTGTTTAAATAGATCTTAAAAGTCGTATTTTTAAAAAGTAGAATTGTAAATTGAAAAGAGTGTTGATCCCTAGGGTAAACCATCTCCTTAGCTAGTCAATATTTCCATTAGCTTTCCTTTCTGCCTTGGCTCATACTATGCCACAAATCTAAGTTTACCTACCCTGGGTTAAAAATTTAATTGAGGGAAATTAGTGCATATAGAACACCCATCATTTTTGGCATCATTGTCGGGGAGTTGTCTTAAGGTAGAAAATAGTTAGGAAGTAGATTTTTTCTGAACTTTAGCCCTAGTTTGGTGGTGAAGGAATTTTAAGACGAGAGGTAAGAACCTATGCATCTACTATAATAGGTTCCCCCAAACCAAATAGTAGTTTTTCTTTTTGTATCGCTTTCATGAACAAACCTAGGGACCCAAAAGGTAGATATATCAAAACCAAACCAAAACTTCTGATCAAGGTTCCTTCTAACCTTTTTGTAGGAAGGAACACTCCACCCATAAAATATGTAGAACGATACCAGAAAGTAGGGGATAGCTCAACCCAAAGAGATAAATAAGTCTCCGAAGAGACCAAAACTGGGGAAACTATAGAGAAGAAAATTGAAACATCAATAGTAGTGGGACAACAGGCAAGACCACTCGAGCCTTCATCAGAACCATCCAATAAAACATTTTACTTTTCACCACCATCAGGGAACTCTAACTTTGTATATATCATTGACCCTGAACAGGTGAATGCTCTTTTTGGCAGTTCAACCAATATAACTGTATCCCAAGTTGAAACAACAACTTTGGCACCAATAGTTTCAACAGGCTCAAGTAAAATCTCAGACATCCAAACAGTAGATAAATCTTCCTATCGAAGGGATACCCTTCCTAGAAAAGAACCTTGGGACACTTTGTTATATTCAAGGATAAAACCATTCATGTATTCTCTATTTGGGAATCAAATCATTATGGATGATCAGGAGGATCAAAACCATGTGAGACATAATGAGGGAGAAGAAGTTGGAAACCAAACAGAAACCACCTTTGGGTTTCCAATTTTGGATACCACACAAAATGTCAACATGAAGAGCATTCCACTCTCTGCACTGCCCACCTTTTATGGTAAGAGAAGTGAAGACCCATATACCTTTCTATTTGAGTTTGACATCTTGTGTAGAAGCTACAACTACTTTCAAGATGCCTAGAAATTAAAACTTTTTCCTACCACTATCAAGGTTTTTGCACTAAGATGGTTCATGGGGTTAGGGGAGTCCAGTATTAGGTCTTGGGAAGACATGAAATCTATATTTATTAAGAAATAACAAGACTATTTCAAATCCAACGATTCTCGTAATGATATTTTTAAATTTCAACAGTTAGAGGATGAGAGTCTCGAAGATTACATGGAACAGTTTTCTTATACCTCACAGAAATCGAAATACCATGACCTTCCAGATGATGCAGTCATGACTCTTTTCCTTGAAGTAATTTTGGAAGAATATCTAGAGACACTTAACCTGATGGAATCAGGTGACATCTCCCATAAACCATTCACTGAAATCTGTGAAATGTGTAGAAATTACTTGAGGAGTAGGGCCAAAACTGGGAAGGGTGTTCAGGATCCTTATAGTTGAAACTTAAAAATAGTTAGTTCAGGTGGTATTACAAGGGTATATATAGGAACCCTATTGGAGAACTTCAAAACCGATATCCTATGCACAATAGGTTCCTAGTTGGACACCCTAAAGATTAAGAAGAAACAAAAGGAAGAGAATGTTGCAATGTGCATATTTTTTCCAAGGTGCAGGAGGAAGCATTCCTCAAGGGAGTGCTCATTAGACAATATTTCAGTTTGTGGCTTCTGTACTGAAGACCACCCAACTAAAAAATTCACATCACTGCCCGGTTTATTAGCCATTTACAGAAATCGGGATCTTGGGGAATCTTCTTATGTACCTAGGATGCCATGGTATCCTAAGAGTCATCCTACATACTAGAATATACCACCTCAAGTTTCACCTTACTATAAACAACCACAATAGTGGAACTCACCAAATTGGAAAAACTGGTCTCCATAGTATGCTTCACACCACCCTTGGCTACAAGGACGGAGAAGAGGGCATACCCAAGAAAATGCGCAGGCTCCACCTATTCCTATTCCCATTAATCCTTACCCACAGTTTCCACCTAACATCCAACAATTGTTTCCAGGTTTTGTTCCCCCACCTTTACCTCCTATTCCAAAACAACCCCAAGAATTTCAAAATACAAGCTTCCCAAGACCAACATTATTATCAGCACAATCGATGCCTAACCTGAATAACAAACCAACTCAACCTCTTCACAATGTTGAGCTGCAAACCTTCTCGACATATGTTATTTCTCATGTTCCACTACATGAGATTCAACTAAGGTTGGGAAAAGTTTTGGATAGACAGAGGCCTTCAATAGTCATCCGAGAAGAAGAAGAAGATGAAACTCCTGAACAAACCACAGATGACACTAAGTGGGAAGATGTTATTATTCCCAAAGACAATAAACATAAGCTTCCCCAAAGTGAATCTTCACATATTACAAAATCCCCTTCTTATCCAGAAAGATTAGCAATTGAGAAACCAACGATTCGACCAGAATTTGACATTTTAAATGAATTAAAGAATATCTGTGTCAAAATTCCCCTGTTACAAGACATAAAGGACATTTCGATTTACAGTAAGGTGGTAAAATAATTGTGTATCAATAAACCTGGTAGGAAATAGAAAGATCATCCAACATTACATTTGATAGGAGAATTGTATGAATACATATCAGAGTAGCCTAGGGTCACAAAGTATGAAAAACTAGGGAACCCCGTTGTAACAATAACCATTAATAAGGTTCCCATTGGAAATACTCTCGTATACCTGGGGGCATACATTAATATACCAATATGAAGGGTGTACACCCCGACACATGCATTCATCACATATATAGCCAGGCAGAGGGAACACATGTTAGGCAACCCTAGAGAAGGATGAATCTGAAACTAAAGGATATAGTAAATGAAGAAATACAAAAGCTATTGAATGTCAATTTTATTTATCCAATCTCTGAAATTAAATGGGTATCCCCGCTTGTAGTGGTTCCAAAGAAAGTAACCGGAAAATGGAGAATTTGTGTTGACTTTCAGGAACTTAATAAGGCCACTCTTAAGGATTATTTTCCTCTTCCCTTCATTGACCAAGTCTTGGATACCTTTTCAGGGAAGCGATATTTTTCCTTCCTGGATGAATATAGAGGATCAACCAAATTATCATAGCACCTGAGGATCGGGACAATAATACTTTCACTTGTCCTTGGGGAACCTATGCCTATAGGGTCTTACCATTTGGTTTGTGTAATGCTCCTGCCACATTTCAACGAGCAGTATTAGGGATATTTGTTGACCTCATTCATGATTGTGTGAAAGTGTATATGGACGATTTTACATGATATGGTAATACTTATCAGGAAGCCCTAGATAATCTGAAGAAAGTCCTTATCAGATGTCAAGAAATTAATCTATCCTTAAGTCATGAAAAGTGTAAAATGTTATTGACTGAAGGAGTAGTCTTAGGGAATCATGTTTCATTTGAAGGGATTAAAGTGGATCCTGCTAAGATTGAGGTAATCATCAAACTTCCACCTCCAAAGACTCGAAAAAAGGTAAGAATATTTCTTGTACATGTCGGATACTATCGACGATTTATTGAGAATTTTACAAAGATTGTTGCACCAATGTTTGGATTGCTTACAAAAGATGTTGATTTTCTTTGGACTAACTAGTCTCAAACCGCCTTTGAAACTCTAAAAGATAAATTATTTGTGGCACCGGTTCTTAGGGGACCCAATTGGGCCCTTCCATTTCACATATCCACTGATGCCTTTCATATTGCAATTGGAGGAGTATTAGGAAAAAAAGAAGACCAACAGTCCTATGCCATTTACTTTGTGAGTAAGAACTTGTCCCCTGCCGAGTTAAACTATACAGTTACCGAAAAGGAATTCTTGGAAGTTGTCCATGCCATTAATAAATTTCTCCATTATATCACAAGATATGAGGTATTTATACATAAAAATCACTCCGCCATTATATTTCTCATGAATAAACCCATTACCAATGGTCGAGTAACTAGGTGTCTCATGTTATTACAAGAGTTCAATATCACCATCTTTGACCGACCTAGAAAAGAGAACTTAGTAGTTGATTTTATCTCACACATTAATCATGAGGGTGATAGTATTTCTGTTGATGATATTTTTCCAAATGATCATCTCTTTTCGCTCTTCGTAAATACCCCATGGCTTGCAGACATGGAAAATTGTTTGTCTACTAGAAAGTTACCAACTCATTTGTCACCTCATGAAAAGCGTCGAATTATAATGCAAAGTGCTAACTACTCCTGGGTTGGACATGACCTTTTTCATACTAGACCAGACTTGATTATTCGTAGATGTTTCTGAGAACATGAGATACCAGAAATCCTACGAAGTTGTCATGATGGACCATGTGGTGGACATTTTTCTGACAAACGTACAAAATATAAGGTTTTACATTCATGTTATTATTGGCCTAGCATTTTTAAGGATGCTGCCAAATATGTGAGAAATTGCGATAGCTATCAAAGGATAGGAAGACCCACATCAGCTGATGAAATTCACTTACGTACCCAAGTTATGATAGAACCTTTTGATAAATGGGCCCTTTATTTTGTAGGACCAATTTCACCCATGTCTTGTAAGAAGAATTATATTCTGGTTTGTACAGATTATGTCACCAAGTGGGTAGAGGCAAAATCCTTGTTTAGGGATACCAAAAAATCTATTGTTGAATTCATTTATGAAGACATATTTACCCGCTTTGGTATTCCTCGTGAAATTGTTACAAACCAGGGCACACAATTCACTTCTAAGTTGATGAAGGAATTAACGGAAATATGGGATCAAGCATTGCAATTCTTCTCCATATCACCCACAAGCTAATGGCCAAGTAGAGTCAACGAACAAAGTATTGGAAACTATCTTAACCAAAATTGTCCAATTACACCATAGAGATTGGGCTGATAGAATTCCAGAGACTTTGTGGGCATATCGTACCACATGGAGAAACACCATTGGGCATACCCCATACAAACTATTTTATGGAAAACAAGTGTTTCTACCAATTTAATTCCAAGTAAGGACTTTTCGTATTGTTGCACAATTAGGATTAGACCTAAATGAGGCACAAAAACAACGATCCCTACAATTGAACGAATTGGATGAGATTAGACAAGATGATATCCAACGGACAATTTTAGTTCAAGACCAGAGGAGTAAGTGGCATGACAAATTTATTAGGAAGAAACAATTTCAACCTGGTGATTGGGATTTGTTGTTTGATTCTCGATTCAAAACTTTTAAAGGAAAACTTACCACTCGATGGTTGGGTCCTTTTGAGGTAGTTAACGTGTATGATAATGGGGTTGTTAAGATAAAAACAATTGATGATGGACAAGTCTCTTTTGTAGTGAATGGACACCGACTTAAAATTTACCACAGACTCATTTCCAAAGAATATTTTCTACAGGTCATGTCAGCCAACAAGGCATTGGCCTTGGTGGATGGGGAAGTTTCTTCTCCCTCCCCGTGTTCTTGAAAAAATTTCTGAATTCTGATTGTACATATGTAAATAATTTAAAGTGTGTTTTTGCTGATAAACAATTTTAGAGATCGTTGCAGGTATTTATTTCACCACAAGTGGACAACTTCAAAGAGACAAAAAGGGAAGTATTTTACTTTGGAAGAAGATGTTTTTATATTTGAACTTTGTTTTCTGCTTAAGCATCAATTGGATAATCACTTTTTATTATCCTTAGAAATTGCTTGTTGTAAATTATCTATTTTTACAATATTTCTATCTTCCTTTCTCTCAAGGTATCTTTAATGGCAGTTGCTCATAACCTCCACAACTAGAGGATATAAGGAAGCGACACTTTGTCTTATCAAACCTAGAGGTTACTTGTACAATTTCACCAAGAACCCTGAGTGGGCGAGTAAAGTATATTTATGAAAGAGTAGTAAGAAGGTATGATTAGCGGTTATCCATGGAAACATCGATATAAATTTAAAAAATAAGAAAGTGAGTAGGGCCTGAAGATACCTTTCTATTCTTTTCCAATGGTACAATCCACTACACACTAAAAATTCTTGATTATACCATATCTTTAGATAGGCTACGTCCACTTACGTATCTCTTACATCAAGACAATATATAAGGAATACATAAAGAAGAGTCATCCTCTAACTTAAATACCATCCCAATTCAAAATAAAAAAATTCATAGTTGCCTCCCCATCTTCTTGCAAAAAGCAATATTTATACACAAATCTTAAAATATGGTGGACCAATCTCTGTTATAAAAGGGTGTAGAAGGCTAACCTATCGGGATATTGAACAGGTCTACTGGCAGTGAGTAATGGCCTATGGTATGACTAGGTAAACTCGTTGGAGTATTGAACATGCTTGCTGGCAGCAGGGCATTCTACCTAGCGAGGGTGATGATTTGACAGACAATAAATAAAATTCCTAAATCTTAAAACTTGTCCTGATGTACGAAATTACTTGTAGGAAAAGTTGAAAAGAAGAATGCATGGTTAAGAAAAGTTCAATGAACTCCATCAATCTTCCATTGGGAACTAACTTTAAGACAATCCTAATACTCTTTATCCTACCTCTTCTTAACTATACGTAGGATTTTTTGCCCTATAGGTGGGGCCATATTTTAACCGTCTTGTCAAACTAATGTGTGAAATTTATCTCTACACTTGGAAAACTGAAAATCTTAGGCTATTGGGAGAATTAACTAGTTCCCTGTATCTTTAATTGTGAGGTGTCACAATACTTAGGAGTGGGGGAGGGGTTTCCTGAGCTGAAAAATGATAAACACTACCATCTATATTACAATCCATGAGAAGAGGAAGTAGAATCTCTGTCAAAAAAAAATTCATATTGTTTTTACAATATTATGGGCTATTATATCAACAGTTGTTTGTATTGGTATGTTAAATTCTATACTGTTGACATCACTTTTTGTGTTATAAGTATGTTTTGCATTTTTACTTTTATGTTTATACAATGGAAGACTACTTATATTTAACTGTTCCTTGTGACAATTACAAATCAATAACAAACTGCTAAATGCTTACTATCATCTGTATTACAAGCCTATGAAAAGAGGAACAAGTTGTTTTATATTGTTACGGATCAATGACAAGGCAATCAACAATGGATAATCCTATTCATACTCATCCTATCCATTCTCCATGCTCTTGTTCATCATGCCTACCAGAAATTGTCCAAGGTAAGTGCTATGGGTGAACGCCCATTTACTATGTGATAATTTCCACTTACACAGGAGGACCGGATCGAGTGTCATATGGAGGACCAGAGGAAGTTCCATATGGAGGATAGGGTGAGGTATTTATATACCATAAATGATCATGATCACATGTAGGTATGATCGCTCGAATTAATTACACTTGTTGCAATGTAAGTTAGATGAATTGAATGGTGTATTTTTGAAATTCCATTTTGGTAATCGAATTAAACTTATAAATGCATTTTATGATCGAATTTCCAAGTCGAAGACTTGGACATTGATCTAATTATTACATGATTTTTTTTTCCTCCAAAGTACACACCATTAAAATTCAAACTCAGCGCAATTATGATCACACATGGCGATTGTGTATGACGAATTCACCCTCGATTCAACCGTTTCCATCACAATTGCATTAAGAAACGGGTACTCTGCCCCAATTGATCATTTTTCTCATCCTATGTTTGTTGTGTCACACTCACTCTCTACCTAATTTCAGCCTCATGCTCATCCCTCGTTATGTAACCATGCCAAACTTTTATGAACCATCCTCCTACACCGAGCTACTGGTCATTATGTAATTCACAGCATGTAGAGAAATCTTCCTCCATGCGGGTTGGGGACCATTCCTGGCCAGTCTGCAGGGGCACGAAGATGGTGTCTCTCTCCAATTTTATTTTGGGTTCGATGGGAGACTAGCTCGCGTAGGGTCTTTGGTATTCTTGGTATCTGAGGAATCCATTGCCTCAGCCATGAAATTTCCACGGGTTAGGGATCGGTGGTTCAAACACCATCAATTGCCATGTCCAAGATATAAACAGAGTGTTCAAGCCCGAATTCCAAAATGTCTCTGGAGCCAAAGGGTATTCAAAAGAATAGATCAAAGATGAATTGATTAACCCTCTGATCGTAATTACCAAGCTAATCACTTATGAAGGTAGGTACTTTGTTTTTAAAGCTTGTAATTTTTGTCCGTTAGCCCATTTTCAATTCAGCAAACCCTTGAATTTTCTTTTCTACTTCCTGAAAATCCTTGAGAAAATGTCTTCCCAGGTCCATAAAAATTTGGCCAACCCTCACAACATTTATTTCACCACGGCCTCATTAAATTGCTTGTTATATAAGAATTGAAAAAACAGAGTAAGACATGGGATGATTTCCTCTACCAATTCTCGAATCCCCATCTCACAGTTAAGATAGGCAAAGAGATCGGTCAATTCAGGGGCTGTCACCCCACCTAAGCCTCATCTTGTAAGAAAAATAAAAATTTTGTTGATTATTCCCCATTTCCTTCAACACATATTGATTCTAAACCTAAGAAGCTATAAGATTCATTACATCAAGATTTTCCTTCGGTTCCTACAAAGAGGAGAGGAGAGGAGATAATCAATTCAAGAGGAAATCCTTTTGAAGAAGCATTGGAAGTATGAGTGGCAAGCCCAATATAAAACCTCCAAGTACTTTGAATCATATTCAATTGTCTTTCAATCATGAGAGCCCCATAAAAGACTCAAAGAATTTTCTACAGAGGATTCTAAGACCGATAAAGAGGTCAAATATGAACTTATTACACCAAGTCTCCCTCACAAAAACATTGTTACTCCCTCCTCCCATATGCCTATACCATATTCTAAAGTTTATATACCTTCTACATCTATAAAGGAACCCAAGCCTTCCTCTCTTGAGCCATATGATCAAACCCCAGCTATTGAGGAATCCATTGCCTCAACCATGGAATTTCCACGGGTTGGGGATCGATGGTTCAAACACCATCAATTGCTACGTCCAAGCTATAAACAGAGTGTTCAAGCCCGAATTCCAAAATGTATCTGGAGCCAAAGGGTATTCAAAAGAATGAATCAAAGACGAATTGATTAACACCTTGATCATAATTACCAGGCTCATCACTTGTGAAGGTAGGTAATCTATTTTTAAAGCTTGTCATTTTCATCTGTTAGCCCATTTTCAATTCAACAAACCCCTAAATTTTCCTTTCAACTTCCTGAAAATCCTTGAGAAAATGTCTTTCTGAGTCCATAAAAATTTGGCCAACCCTCACAACAGTTTATTACGCCATGGCCTCATTAAATTGCTTGTTATATTAGAATTGAAAAAACAGAGTAATACGTGGGACAATTTCCTCTATCAATTCTCGAATCCCCATCTCACAGTTAAGACAAGCAAGAGATTGGTCGATTCAAGGGTTGTCACCCCACCTAAGCCTCATCTAGTAATAAAATTAAAAATCATGTTGATAATTCCCCATTTCCTTCAACACCTATTGATTCTAAGCCTAGTAAGCTACAAGATTCATTTCATCAAGTTTTTCTTCGGTTCCTACAAAGAGGAGAGGATCTAATCAATTCAAGGGGAAATCCTTTTGAAGAAGCACCCAAAGTATGAGTGGAAAGCCCAATATAAACTACAAGTACTTTGGATCCTATTCAATTTTCTTTCGATCATGAGAGGCCCAATAAAAGACTCAAATAAGTTTCTACAGAGGTTCGAATCTAAGCCCGATAAAGAGGTCAAATATGAACCTACTAGACCAAGTCTCCCTCACAAAAACATTGTTACTCCTTCCTCCCAGATGCCTATACCATATTCTAAAGTTGATATACCTTCTACATCTATCAAGGAACCCAAGCCTTCCTCTCTTGAGCCATCTGATCAAACCCCAACTATTGAGAAATTGCAACAAGAAAATGCTAAGCTACTTCAACAATTGGCAGAAGAAGAAACTGTGGATAGGCATTTGCATCATGACAATGTTGTCCTGCAAGAAAAAGTAAACTCTCTTCAACCATTGGTTGATAATATGACCACCACCAATCACAGTCTCTAGATGCAATTGAAACATCGCAAAATGCCTAAGATAAATCCCCCAGGGAATGAGGGAGAAGCTTCTAAAGCCAATCCACCCCCTCCTTCACAAGTATAGTTATGTCGAGTAATCCATTTTTTTTTTGCAGATGGACCTGTAAATCCTTAGGCGTGAGAGAAATGTTGGTTTGGTGTTTTGACTATTTTTTCCGATGGACAAATCCTTTTTGCATACGACAATTATACATTTTATGCTCTTATTTGGCCATTTTTAAAGGTATTATCAAGATTTATGCATCAATTCGTCATGGAATCACACGAGGTATGTATAATCATCGTTTTTGCAATGGTTTTAGGATTAATTCATCTTCAGTTGATTGATTATAGTGATATGACATTTTTTGTTTGCTTGCAACAGGTCAAAATCATGATCCAACCTTCCATTCAGTCCTTTGTCTAGTCCCTCGTCCAGACCTCCATCCGACACTCCATCCCGCACTCGATCTGACACTTGGAGCATAGAGGAGTTGGCGGTTAGCACATCGGCGAGCTTTGATGGATGAATCAGGAACATGGGTTTTATGCCCACTCATTCCCTCCATCTATGGAGCTCGACACATCCAGACTTGGGTAGTTGCAGCAGCTGCTAAGTGGAGCGCACGAGGCTATTAAGAAAGATTTCTTCTGTTAAAACGAATTTAATGAAATTATTGTTTTAGAGAGTGTCGACCCTTCCATTGGTCGACCTCTCAAGATTTGTAATAATCTATAAATACTCATGACTATGCCACGAAGAAGGACACAAATTTTATTTATACACATACATTGTCTTCATTTTGTTGTATACCTTGTTTTTAATGATCAATGCCAATGTTGCGTTAACTCGGTGACTGTGTTTTCCTATTGAAGTATTGCCATGACCTTCTGGGGGGGGCACCAATGGTCTAGGTAGTTGTTTATATCAGTATATATATTTTCATCTATATAATTGCCTCTCATATATCATTTCGAAGTTTCTTGTTTAAATTTCATTCATTGTTTATATCTTTTTTATTTCAGATTGCTTGTCTAATTCACCTCCCTGTATATCTTCTTTAATTTGTAGCTCATTTTCTGAATTGTGTGTATATAACAGAGCATGTGTGGATGTCCATGGTTACTTGTTGATATTTAGATTCTTAACATTTTGTTTATAAGTCATAGTTCACTTGTGTAGAAGTTGTTTAATTATGTTGTCATGTATTTTTCTCTCTAGCTGTAAATCACTCTACACAGTACTAATTTAGATAGTATTTATTTATTAAGTTGTAAATTCAAATAGTCTATGTAGGTTTTCTTTATTTGCTAATTTTTATTTTAGCATCAGCATGATAAGATAGAAGTGGATTTTGAGTTATGATTGTCAATAACATCCTAGTTATAATGTTGAATTGTGATTTTCCATGATACCCTAGTTGTAATTTCAAATTGTGATTTTCCATGTTATTTTAGTTATGGATTTGAGTTACGATTTCTAATTAGCATTAGTTATGAGTTTGTATGTTTGCAGGGATTATTGATTCTATACAAATTATTTTCAAATGTTGTCTTAGTTATGAATTTGAATTAGGATTTCTAATCAGTGCTAGTTATGAGTGTGTAGATTTGCTTGAATTAGTGATTCTGAACAGAGTATTTTCCAGTAATAGTGTGATAGAGAAAATGGTTGATGTTGAATATCTTCTACACAATGTTTAAAGATCATATGGATTCTAAGAACATCTAGTGTTTCTTTTATGATGGCAAAACTTTCTATAAACTTCCTTACCCATACTTTGGATTTCTCTGTAGAAGTTAGCATTGAGTTAATTCCACTTGAATTGTCATTAGTAGTTAGATTCCATTGTGATGTCATTCGCCACCGTAGACAAAATAATCACATTTGAATACTGTCACAACACTCTTGCTTCCAGTTAGGTAGATTAGTGTTTATTCTCTGCAAGATAGAAATAATTGTGAGTTTTTACTTTAAGAATGGAGTTCACTTGTAAAGATAGTTTTGAAAGATTATTTGCTTACTTGCTTACTTGCTTGTTCATTCAGAGGTAGATTAAATACATAGATCAAATAGCTCAGAAATAGATTACTTGTTATTTTCTTATTCAAATATAGATTAAATAGATTACTTGGTATTTGCTTATTTAGAGATAGATTAAACAGTTCATAGTCTTAGATTGTTTAAAGCTACTTAGGTAAAATAGTTCATAGTTATAGAATTGCTTGAAGCTCATTAGTTAAAGGTCTCTTTACATAGAATCTGTTGTTTAAATAGATTTTAAAAGTCATCTTTTTAAAAAGTAGAATTGTAAATTGAAAAGAGTGTTGATCCCTAGGGTAAACCATCTCCTTAGCTAGTCAATATTGTTGATGATTACAGTTATGTGAGACATTATCCAGGACACATATTGATTGATTTGACCTGAGAGAGAGCCCCTAAGATGGTTTTGTGTTTCCTATCTGAGACAGAGCTGGAACGTAGAGATGACCTCCTCCTTGCAGAGAGTTGAGAAGAACTCCAGATGATTCTCCTATGTAACGCAGTGAGAAAGTTAGACGTAAATGTGGCTGAGCACAAGGTGAACATGTGAATTGCCATGAGGTGGGTGCATCATTATGAGATAGAGATGAAGATGATGTATTAGCCTCCTCTGAGTAGAGAGTTGAGATGATGAACTCCAGATGACTCTCATATGTAATGCAGTGGGAAAAGAGATATGTTGAGTGGGCGTGCATGTGGACGAGCATAGGTGAATGTGATCCTAGTGGTTGAGCACTAGTGAGTGTGATTCTCCTGTGAGACGCAATGAGATAGAGTTATGGACATCCCTATGGATGTGCCCCTAGTGTTTGAACACTAGTGGGTGTATGAGATCCCTTGCTATATTGTTCAAGAGTAAGACTTACATATAACCCTAATTGTTATGTAAAGGGTACAGGTCGGCCCCACCTTAATGTAAAAGATAATTAATATAAAAAATAATTAATATGGTAATTATTGATTATATTATGATTTATTGAGGTCGTCCCTATTGTGCCAATAGACACATCATTTGATGCGACAAGTCTTATATAAATAAAGGTCAATCCCCATTGAGGAAACACACTTATCATTGTGTCATCCCATGATTTCAGAAGTTGTGGTTTGAAATTATGATAATTACAACACCCTCTTGTGTGCTAGGTTTGGTGATGTTGTGGGAGGTCTTAACCTATTTTCCTTATTTTAGAGTTAACCACTTTCCATAAATAGAAATTTCTCGCATACTTTATAATTTAAATATTCCTTCTTGATTTTGTCACCTTACTTTATCATTTCTTGATTTTGTCACTTCTCTTTATTATTTAAATAATCATCCTTGACTTTATCACTTTAATTTATCATTTAAATAATATTATCCCATTTCTTGGTCACTTAAACTATTTTCCTTATTTTAGGGTTAACCACTTTCCATAAATAGAAAGTTCTTCAATACTTTATCATTTAAATAATCCTTCTTGATTTTTTCACCTTACTTTATCATTTCTTGATTTTGTCACTTCTCTTTATTATTTAAATAATCCACCTTGACTTTGTCACTTTACTTTATCATTTAAATACTGATTTCTTCGTTTAGGTCACTTTGACTTCTTTGAACTTGGGGGCTTCAAGCCTTCATGTGGGGGTCCTTCATCTTCGTAAGGCCATAACTCTCAAACCATGAGGAGTTATGTGACATTCCACATACCAACGGAAATGGCATGACAAGCACTATCCATCTATGATAGTTTCATCAAAAATTTCCTTGATCTTCATCTCATTATTCCACATACAAGCATGGGTCCTCCAACCATTCTTCTAGGATAACTCAATCCGCAAAGCGTCTTCCCATGAGGGATTTCACCATAAGGGGACCACTTTGGAGTTTATCCATTTGTGCACCTTATCAATTATGATAAGACAATAATGAGAGCATGGGTCCTCCAACCATTCTTCTAGGATAACTCAATCCGCAAAGC
>ML793861.1:54650-66979 GCA_009831015.1 Picea engelmannii | reverse complement strand
AATGAACCAAGTGCCACAATCATGTATCTTAAACAAATACCAATTGTTGTGTTGATCAAGTAGTACCAATGGTGTAGTATCATCAAGCATATGCCATCTATGAGTGTACCAAACATGTATCAATTACAGATCAAGATATGAATCATCAATGATGTACAACATGATCACCTCATCAACTCACCAACCACATGTCCCAACATGTGCATCTACCAATATGCCAACCATGTGCATCCACCAATATGCCAACCATGTGCATCTACCGATATGCCAGCCATGTGCATCTACCAATATTCCAACCATGTGTCATATCACTCATGATATGTCTCCATAATGAACCAAGTGCCACAATCATGTATCTTAAACAAATACCAATTGTTGTGTTGATCAAGTAGTACCAATGATGCAATATCATCAAGCATAAGCCATCTATGAGTGTACCAAACATGTATCAATTATAGATGAAGCTATGAATCATCAATGATGTACAACATGATCACCTCATCAACTCACCAACCACATGTCCCAATGTGTAGCCCATCCATATGCTAAATGCATGCATCAAGTTTTCCAAAAAGTAAGCTTCCAATACATCATCAAGATATATCACATAACCAAGGTGTCATAACTTCACTGTCATAACCAGCATTGTTCGTCAACAGAAAATGCATCAATCCATACTGATGGCTTAGTGACATGCACCCAAGATTTTATTTTACATCATCACCTTACATAATCCAATATAGAATCATGAAAACCTGCAGCAAACAATGTCATAACCTGCAATAAACCATGTCAAACCCTGCATCACAGAGTTATACCATCAAACTGCAATCCTTGTGCATAGCCCTTTTTCCTTAGGCTTCACCACATATGCACGGCTTGTTGCATAGACAGCTCATGTATGTACGTGAACTATACAAGGCCAGCCTGCATATGTACACGAGTGGTACCACTGTCACCTGCATATGCCTCAGTAGACGACATTTTTGAACTTCCCTTCAGTCTTTCATTATGTTCTGGATAATATGTCTTCTTCACCCACTTCTGTAGATGTCCTTTCTCTTTAGAAATTGAGCTCTAAGCATCCATATTTTCAAAGATGTCTCCCCTCCTTACTTCATTCCTTCTTATAGCCATGCTATGTGAAGTCCTCATCATGGACTTTCTTCTTATGTTCCAGTACTCCTGGGATTTGTGGCCAATTACACTACAACTGTAGCATCTCATGGTGTTACAGTGAACAGCAATGTGTCCTACTTGATCACATCTCCAACACCTTATGGTGTTATAAAATCTTCCATTATATCTTCTTTCATATGATCTACATTCAAAATCTTTGTGACCATATTCATTACATGAATAACAATGCCCATGAAAAATACTTTCATACCTTTGCTTTGTTGTCCCAAAGATAGCTTCTTGATGTCTTCCTTGCTTTGTTCTTTTGAAATTTTCCTTGCCTTGTGTAGATGGTTTCTTTGCAACATTGTCTTCCTTCTTTGATGGACTTACCTCATGCTTCTTTGAGGTGCTTGCTTCAGTATGTGTAGCTTCTTCTAGGTATCGAAGTCTTGATTGATCACATGGTGATCTTTGACTTTCAAAGATCTCATACAAGATTTGTGAGCTATTCAAGAATTTGTTTGACTTGTCTACCTTCTTTCTAAGGTCAACAACTTCAGCTTCTAACTTATCACATGACTCTTCCTTTTCATTAATTTGATTCTTCAAAATTTCTTCTACCCTTTTGACTTCTTCAATTTGGGTCTTAAGATAAATAATAGTTTTAAAACTTTTGTTAATCTCATCATCTACCTTCATATCTTCTTTTTCATTCTTTAGTCTTTTGATCTCTTCTTCCTTTTCTTCTAATTGAGTCTTATTTCTCTCTTCTTGTTCCTTGAGCATTCCCTTCAAATTCAAGATGTGCCTTTGACTTCTCCTAAGAAATTTCTTAGTGTTATCTGAAAGATAGTTATAGTGTGTATAAAAATGATCACTTCTATACCTATATAAAACCTCTTCAACTTCTTTTTGAAGTTCTAATAGATATTCTTCCATTCTTTCCTGGGATAATTTCCATCAAACTTTACACAAACTGTTTCTAGATCATCTTCTTCACTTGAGAAAAATTCAACATCATCACATTTTGAATCATTGCAATCAAGAGTATTTGGAGATTCTTTACCTTTATTTGAAGCATATTCAAGATCTTTCTTTTTGCCAACATTATCACTTGATTCTTTGTCTTCATTTGAAATGTTTTCAAGATCACATTTAGAAATAATACAATCAAGGGTTTTTTGAGATTCTTTACCTTTGATAATATTGATGGAGTGGTATTCAATATCTTCCTTCTCCTTCTTGCTTTGATATGTCTCCTCTAGCTTTAGCCATATATCCTTGGAGGAAGTGCATTGTTCCATGCTTTCTTTGATAAGGCTTGAGAGTCAACTAAGAATGGTCTTAAGAGCCAATGCATCATTCTTATTTCCTTCTCTTTGAGCTGCAAACTTTGACTTGTTTTTCAATGGAACTGATCCACCAATGGTTACCTTCCAAATAGTTGCTCCCATTGCCTTCAAATACACTCTCATCTCTATTCTCCAAGTAGAATAGTTTTCCTCATCAAGGATTGATATTTCATTATCCATTTGTGTGTCTATGAATCTCCTTCAAACTTGTTAAGGCTTGTAGTGAAGGAACACTCTGATACCAATTGTTGGACACACCTACCACACTTAGAGGGGGGGGGGGTGAATGAGTGTGGGGATATTTTTCCCAAAACATCCCTCTTACACAAAACTCCTTAGTTAACATTCAACATTTACTCATTACTCATTTCTTTCATTTATAATCAGTTATATGTGAATACATATAATCAACATATATCATCAAAATATCATCAACATATCATCTCCACAAGGAACACAAACAACACAAGATGTATATACGTACAATTTTTCTTTTATTATGGACTTCAATCTGGGGGTTTTTCAGCAACAACTGAATAGAGTACAACTCTACAAGAGAACCATATATATATGCAAGACTCATCTTACATTCTCAGCACCAACTGAGATGAGGCAATAATCCGCAACAAATATTAATCTGTACCATAAAGAAGTGCATCAACCATGCACCAACCTGTGCCAAACAACCTGTAATCAACTTGTACCATAAACAAGTGCATTCAACCATGTACAAAGTATATACCAATAATGTGTCAAATACTCATCAACAATGACTCATCAATATGTACCAAAATCATCAACTATACACCTCATGTGTGTGCCAACTCATCAACCGCTTGTCTCAACCATGACTAGTTTTGGATTAGTCAACAACCCCAACTTGAAATAATCATAACTTTGTACCTGTAATGAATAAAGATTTGAAATTGATACACAATTTTATTTAGTGATTTTTATGCAATTCCTCCAAGTTTCACTACTTGGAACCTCTCAGAAAAGGACTTGTAGCAAAAATGGCATACCTTGTTGAATTCTGGATTATTCTAGAGAGCGACCTTGTAGAGCATGCCCCACACAGAATATTTGTTGAATCGATCTGAAACTATTAAAAAGCATACTAAATACTGTAATATAACCAACACAATTGGTCTCACCAAATTTTCATCTGTTATGAAGAAGTTATGACATTTTTACCCGAAACACCTTTTTTAGACTAGTTTCAGGACTAGCCAAAAACCCTATTTTCCACAGAGTGTATCTCAAACAATGCAACGACCCACAAGATGAATTTTTTAACACATATGATTGGATATGTTTCCTCAATGGAATATAAATATCATGGTCTGAATCATTATAGAAAAGAATTTATTACGAAAATGGTGAGATGACCTGTAAATAACGTACCTTAGAAAGCATCATGAAAAGAATTTATACTCCCTTGAATTCCGACCCTCTTTTCTTCACCTTCCCTTTGAAATTCGGCTTAGATATCCTTTGGTTACCTCATTCACCTATATATATTCAATATTCTCAAGTGTTCCACACCAAAAATGCTCAAGAAGCTCTCACAATAAGATCTCCACCAATACTCCAAAAGATATTCTCACAAGAAGCTCTCCATTGATCCACAAAAAGGATGATCTACAAGAGACCATTGCTATCTTAATTATACTTTCATCCTCTAGGTTGCTTAACCCATTTTTAGGTCACTTAACCCATTTATAGGTCACTTAACCTATTTTATTTATTTTAGGGTTAACCACTTTCCATAAATAGAAAGTTCTCCAATACTTTATCATTTAAATATTTCTTCTTGATTTTGTCACTTTACTTTATCATTTCTTGATTTTGTCACTTCTCTTTATTATTTAAATAATCCACCTTGAATTTGTCACTTTACTTTATCATTTAAATAATATTAACCCATTTCTAGGTCACTTAACCTATTTTCCTTATTTTAGGGTTAACCACTTTCCATAAATAGAAAGTTCTTCAATACTTTATCATTTAAATATTCCTTCTTGATTTTGTAACCTTACTTTATCATTTCTTGATTTTGTCACTTCTCTTTGTTATTTAAATAATCCACCTTGACTTTGTCACTTTACTTTATCATTTAAATAACGATTTCTTCTTTTAGGTTACTTTGACTTCTTTGACCTTGGGGGCTTCAAGCCTTCATGTGGGGGTCCTTCATCTTCGTAAGGCCATAACTCTCAAACCATGAGGAGTTATGTGACATTCCACATACCAACAGAAATGGCATGACAAGCACTATCCATCTAGGATATTTTCACCAATAATTTCCTTGATCTTCATCTCATTAGTCCACATACAAGCATGGGTCCTCCAACCATTCTTCTAGGATAACTCAATATGCAAAGTGTCTTCCCATGAGGGATTTCACCATAAGGGGACCACTTTGGATTTCATCCATTTGTGCACCTTATCAATCATGATAAGACAATAATGAGAGCATGGGTCCTCCAACCATTCTTCTAGGATAACTCAATCCACAAAGCGTCTTCCCATGAGGGCTTTCACCATAAGGGGAAAACTTTGGAGTTTATCCATCTGTGCACCTTATCAATCATGATAAGACAATAATGATTCATCTATACATTTTTTCCAACAATTCATCATATACCATTGAAACCACATCGATCCATCTTCATCATATCAATGAAAACTCATTGATCCATATTCATCTATGCATTCTCATCAAGGACAATACATATTACATTACATCAATCATCAATCAATCAATCCTTTGGCATCAATCAATCAAACCATTGGCATCAATGACAACATGATCCAACAACTTCTTGTGTTCTTGTGCATGGTTATTCTTCTTGTGATCTTGGTTTGATGCAGTAGTTATGGTTCAAGTTATAGTTAAACATAAAATTTAAAGAGGATACATGGGCCATAGTTCATTGAAAATCCAACAAATCTTTTCATTATCTTTTCTTTCTTCCTTGGCTCATACTGTGCCACAACTCTAAGTTTACTTACCCCGGGTTGACAATTTAATTGAGGGAAATTAGTACATATAGAATACCCATCAAATATCAAAGACAAATCATATTTCATATTATGCACTGCATGTTTGACCTAGGTTAAAAACCCATTAATCTTTTATCCATCAAACTGAAATGGGTCTTTCCCTTTTACTTGAAAATCATGACAGAACTTATAAAATACCAATAAGGAGTTAGGTTTGAACCTTGTTCGTAATGCATGCATACCATAAATAAACTCAAGACTTTCTCCACTTTTAAAAATTTTCTCAAACAGTCATAGCAAATGGAAATTGGAAGATAGAGCTCAACCAATTTTCATCAAATAACCATCATTTTTCTTCATTTCCCTTCAAGAAATGAAAGAGAAGGGAAAGAAAATACTTTTTTTCACAAAGTATGTTAACCGAAGGCAATCATATAATCATTACAAGGATAGATGTCTTATAAGAGATGTAGAATAGACTGTGAACTCATACCTTAACAAAATGTTCTTTTATACCAGTGTAGGAGGCTGAGAGAAGTTACGGTAACCACCAGGAGCAAGGGTTTCTCAGTAGATGAAGCTTAATATCTCTTAGCAATCCAAAACTAAATGAAATTATCCTTGAAAAACTTCAAGTCGGTAAGGTGATGGACGTGAAACTTTGGAGTAAATGCCCATATCTTGTCACTACCTCCATGTTCCATCACCATATGCAAATCAAATACCATAAACCATATGCAATGTGTATATGGCACATCAATCAAACAAAGGTTGAAAGTGATTCCAAGTGACTACCAGCCACGCACCATATCGACCTTTTAATTATGAGTACCCTTCCTTGTCACTTCAAATAACTAATCTAGTGATCACCCATATGAAAGCTAGGGTAATCATTTGTAAGGTCAATCAAATGTCATTCACTATATATAACATATGTCAAATAAAATCAACAACATAATAATCCAAACTTTACACCAACAACCACATATGCACCACTTTTGTAATAAACAAACCAAATCAAATCTTTGAAATTTATAACATATGTAATTCCATAACATAATGCTATATATAACCAAAAATGATTTGTAAAACAAAATCTTTGATATAATATACCATGATTTTGTAGTAAGGCCACTATATATGCATGAGGAAACTATATAAAATAAGGTTACTTCTCCATCCATCGCAACATATTGTTTTTTGCATGCATAAGAATAATTTCAATGTCTTTCAAATATGCAACCAAGAATATTGTAGACCCCATAGTTTTCTCGTTTCATAAGTGCTATGTCATCAAACTAAAAATAAAAAGTGTGCATCACTGATATGCCTTAAAATGAAGTGTATCAACCCATACCAAGGATAACTTTGAACCCATGCCATTGGTATGAATGAATTCTTAGGGACATGCTTGAAAATAAAACATTATGAGTGTTTTTTATAGGGGACCCCACCTACTAATTATATATCATAGTATTAATAAATAGGCCTTGCAATCCTTTGTAGGATCTTATATTAGGTGACACAATTTCGAGTCAACACCTGGTGACTCCACAAGGTAGTCAATTTTTTGGTTAAATGGAACTCAGAATCTTTGGTTTTTGCTATAAAACATAGAATCAAAGTCATTGGTAACTTCTTCTTCCTAAGTGATTCAATCAGAATTTTGTAAAAAATTTCTAACATGCTCTTGAATGAACACTCATGAAGGGTGGAATGGGAAAGAAGAAGAGGGGACAAACTATAATCACCAAGTCTTAGCAAAACAATCTAGTAGGTTCAACAAAAACTACATAAGTAGTGTTGCGCACTGGAAAAAAAAAAAAAAACATTTAACTCTTTTGTTTGTATTCTTCAAAACAAACTAATGACAATTTTGAAATTCAATGATGATACATGTAACTTGATTGATCGAGCTTTGACTCAATTTCAAAATTAAAACAAAAGAAGATAAAAGCTAAAAACCAAGAAAAACAAATTTTCAGCCATATTTACCAAACTACAGTAATTAAATGAACGTTAAAATGACAACAATAACAATATGCAAGTGAAAAAAAACAGATCAAGCAACAAAGTGGCTAACAAAAAAAATACACTTGATGCTTGATGCAACAAAAGCAACAGAAAAGGAAACAAAGCAACGAAGCAAAATATAATATTATATATTTATTTATTTTATGTACAAGGAGAAGGATTGCTAGACATTGAATATTTAAACGAAGTAAAACTTAGCATAGATGAATGCATCCTTAATTTTCCACATGGGATCAATGGTTTGGAGGGCATCGAGCAAGGAATGTCAACCAACTGATGCATACAGTTCATGTGAGAGATCAGCTACAATCCAAAATAATTGACTACCATTTTGTAAAATATGCCACTCAACAAGATTAACATTAGATCCCTTACCATCATTATTAGTCTAAACATACTCATTTGGATTACAAATAATGGAAGTTTTGCATTTAGATGCAGGTTGGTAGATGGAACAATGAATAAAAGGAAAAGGATACGACCTTCTATCTCTAGTAACATCAAGGGTAATCCTCTTGCAATCATAGAGTATTTACATGATGTCTACGTCGTGAAAAAGGAAAGAGTTGTTATAAATCGCTTCCCTGGGCAAGAACACACTGAAAGTATGTTTAGAATTAGAAAAGTAAGGGTAGAATGTGAAACTCATGACTGTATCCACTTGTAAGTAAAAAATAAAGCATGCCTTAGTTCTCGCACATTGCAAAAGGGATTCCTCATATACTTCCAAGGCACACTCATGAATTTCCTCTTCTAAAAATTCATGCTCTTTGTCTAAAAACTCGTCATAAATCGGTACTAAATCTTCCCCTTCTCTAAATTTGTGTTTACCAACCAAGCGACCATCATATATCAAGAAGGAATATGAACCAAAGGGTTGATCGGCCAAATCATCTTCAAAACAAGGAGTTGAGGCTTGAAGATTACATTCATGATTAAGGTATAGACACTTGGTTTGAATCTCTTCATGGTCGTTTTCATTTGGCCAAGTAATTATTTTGGGCTAGTAGGTATTAGCAAGAAGGTATTCTACTATGTCCTCAAAATAAAAGTCACATGAGGTTATATCATCCCCTAAATCATCTTTCTCAGTTTCTTTGGAGTGATCATCAGAAAGATGGTTATGAGAGGTAATGTCATGTAAGTCAAGAATGTTTCCCTTACAAGATTCATCTTCGAAGAGAGTTTCATTAGATAAAACATGGTCTTATTTAGAATGAGTTTCAAAAGGAGCATCATCAAATGGGAAGGCATAGAACAAGGATTCATGGTCAAGGATAGCATGGGAAGATTCATAAGAGAAAGATTCCTCACAAACCCTAAAGTTTTTTATAAAGGATCATGAGATGCATAATTATATTTCTGGCTAGTCAAGAAGAGATAGGGGTTCTCCTGGTAAGCCTTATTAGACTCTAATAATAATATACAAGTCAATTTCATATGAGGGCCACTGCAAAAATCACATTGAGGAGGGGTAGGAAGAATCTCAGGAAAAGGTTCAAAGTGTTGGGATATGGGCGGAGAAGGAAAGTTAGTAATGAACTTTGTAAAAATCATATTTCCCACCAAATTAAGATTAGGTGCTATGAACCTATACCAATATCCTCCTTTTCCACGAAGAGTAAGAGGGAATGTCAAAAGAAGTATAAACATCTTGGAATCCAACAGATTGACAAAATTGGATGAACTTGTTAATGTTATCACGATAAGGTTCCCAAGGGTAACCTTCAAAAAGAGGACAACCAACCATGGACAAGCTGGTAATAAAATCAAAATCAGATTTATTCATGATCAGGAAAGGTCAGAAAATGCATTGTTGCTAAAAAGAAATGTAAGAATTAAATAAAAAATAGGAGAAGAACAATTGAGCGGTTTTATCCCAAGTATGGTCGCCAAATAAATGTTGAGGCAAGGAATTGTAAGGTCCTCACTCAAGCATTTTTGAATCTCATTAGGCTAAATGAGATAGGAGGGAATGTTATCTTGGGATTATAGCTTGTTCAAAATAATGAATCATCCCTCGAGAAATATGTTCTTGGACCTATTGTTATTATCAAAAAGGTATGATTTGTTGAACAAAGTGTTTATAAATTAAAAGGAACAAAGTGTTTATAAATGAAGTCTTTAAATGAATAATTATAAGAAGATATACATATGAAAATTAGCAAACCACAAGTCTCAAATTGAGAAGAAACCAGAAATAATTTTATTGATAATGTTTCTGAGTTACAACCAAGTTCTTCGTTACAAACCCCTATGAAGCTTCGGACCAGAATCGGACTTAGAAGTCTAAGATGGTATTTAACATCATACAAAGACAACTAGTGTCTAAAACAAAAGACCAAGACTGAAATAAACCGGATCAATCCAAGATTACAAGTTCATCAAGTCTTGACTCTGCAAAATAGTCTTAATTAGAACAAAAAGAAATTCAAAAATTATAATCAAACTAAATAGACTACCAAGATAAATGAATGACCTTTTGAAGCATGTCAAAATTCTATGCTTCCTAGTCTTTTCTTCTTTGCCACCTTTAGAGTAATCCTATTGTCAACAAGAGAACTTAGCTCTCATGAAAACTCAGAAAGTCAATGAATGGATATCATAAATCTCACTTGAATCAAGAGCAAACCTTATCAGAAGTATACCTCTCTAATTCCTCATCTCTTCCTTGTCCTTCCTTTTTTTCTTTTTTTCTCCAAAAAGTAGTTTCCAAGAAGTTCAACTACTTTTAGTTACTAAAATTAAATAACTTTAGTTAATAATAGGTCAAGTTTATTTATGATAAGGAAAAATAATAAATTTATATGCAATAATTAATAGGAGAGGCCCCTTTAGTATACATCCTTTATTTCCAATGCTTTATTTTATCATTTTCCTTATCGCTTCACAACATAATCAAATATTATAAATCAACATCTTAAAGTATATCATGCATCCAAAGTATCATGACATATTCTTGTATCTCTAAAAACATAACATGATAAATATCATGGATCTACCATTTGTCAAAAAGAAATAATGCCATAGTCAAGTATCAATGTCTTCCCTTGTCTCATCTATCACCTCTGCTACTACCATAGTTGAAAAAACCCATCATGTTCAAATTAATACATATACAAGAAACAATTTATTAAACATCTAATACAATTTTTCATCATGATTAAATTTGGCTCTGAGAATAGCATAACTATGCAACATAAAGGGAAATGAAAGGGGAAAATGAATATAGAGACAACAACCAAACTCTACAACCATCAACTCTTATTTTGAAATGACCATATTTCTCTTATAATATGAGCAAGAAATCATGAAGGAATTGTTCAACATTTAAACTTTACAACCATGTTTATATATTTTCCTCATAAAAACAATCAACTCCCAAGCCATTCCCAATCATATATACATGTTATAAATAATTGTCAAATTCTATCCATCATTCATCATGTTGTTTACCTTTTATGTCAAACTGAAAGTCATTCATGTTTCATTTTCTTTTTAATTATATAGACAGGGGACAAAATGGAAAATGGAAAATGGAATTTTATGAATAGGACTGGGGAAATATAACTTATGTAAAATGATATGTATGGGGAGAAATGAAAGTCTATATAATAATCCTTTAACTTTAACCATTGACATATGACTCCAACCAATCCGCATTCACTTATGCCATCTAGAAGTAAATTACATTGATATGAACAAATGAGTCATCACAAGTAATACATCCATTGTTCATAATAACCAACATATGCATGCTATATATCTATAGTATAATATTTTGATATTCATGCTCACCTCAAAAGTAAATAATCCCCCAAAAATGATATCAAATATCAAATTAGACTAAAACTCATCATTGCAAACAAATATGTTCACCCATCAATAGATGTGTTGATATGAATTATTTTCCACTGATTAAATTCTAAACACGACTAGACCCAAGTCCAAATGAACAACCGAAACTTCTGGTGGTTATGAATCATAACGTTTATACCAACTCAGAATAATTATACCCACATTGTATGTACATGAAACAACTGTGTGTGTTGACCCAAAACCAAAATTATGTCACCAAAACTTATTTTTTGGGTCAAGGAAATGAAGCAAAAGAGGATAGTAGCTCAGATGGAAGAGACATCAACCATAATGCATTTCACAGATATGGGTTCGAGCCTGCTAGATTCAAGGATATGGGTTTGAACCCTTCAATTTTAAAATCAAATATATTCAAGATTGATGCAGAATGTCCACTCAGCATGAACAAATAAACTAGCTATAGGAAACACAAAGTATTTCGCAAAACCCAGTTTCACCCATTCATTAACTCATAAATTTGAGTTTGAATTGACCAACATAAAATGGGCTTGACCCATTTTTAAATTTTAAACAATGACTAAAATGTAGTCAGGTTCAATTATGGGTCAAGCAATATCAAAGACATGTCATATTTCATACTATGCATTGCATGTTCATCCAAGGTTCAAAACCCATTAATCTTTTATCCATGAAACTGAAATGAGTATTTCCCATTTACTTGAATATCATGACAGAGATTATAAAATACCAAGAAGGATTATGGTTTGAACCTTGTTTGCAATCCATGTAGACCAGGAATAAACTCAAGACTTTCTCCACTTCTTAAAAAATTCTCAAATAGTTGCAACAAATGGAAAGTGAAAGTATGTGCAAGATACCAGATATAATAAATACACAGAACAGAAATAAAATGCTAGAAATGGCAGAATAACAGTAATATAACCAGCATAATCTCCACAATAACACAGAAATAATATGAGAACAACAACTGAAATA
>ML793861.1:8870-42271 GCA_009831015.1 Picea engelmannii | reverse complement strand
CAATGATTGCAATGGTTATTGGGATATTTTCACTGATGTGTAGTGGCTAGTGTCTTCTTATATTTTCCCCCTTTCCAGTTCTTCTTCCCCTCCTTGGAAGCTTCCTAGTGATATCTCTGCTTGGAACCACTTGGATGCCCTTTCTTTTGGCCTATGTTTTCCAAGTACCGTTTATGTACACATACCTCATCCACTTTCCTTGGCTTGAAGATTATCACTTGCTTTCATAGATAATTGTGTAAACCCCCCTAGATACTTGAGGAGTACATCTAGGTTCTTGGGAGAGATACCCAACATGATGGCCATCTTTCTAAACTCAATGGTGTACTCTTGTACACTTTGTCCATTCCTCTACTTGAAGCAGTGCATCAGATCCATTGGTCCTCTACATACCTGATAGGGTAGAATTGGGATTTGATGAGGGTTTTGAATTTCTCCTACCTAGTTATTGGTGGATCACCCTCCAACCTAAGTGTTTTTGTATGGATTTCACACCAGGTTAAAGCATGGCCCTCTAACTTCAATCTAGCAAATGAAATATTTTGCTCTTCATCTATATGGTGAACGCTAAAATAAAATTATAGTTGTTGCAACCAATGATTCAATTTTAATGCATCAATCTCACATTGGTATGGATTTATGTCCACTTTCACTTCCATATTGAATAGGGACTGTGAAGGGTTAATGACACTCGAACTCGACTGCTCTTTCTTTGGTTCTTTCTGTGACTCCTTTTTTGGGTCTTCATTATCTCTTTATTTCCCAACTAATCCAATCTTTGAATTAGAGCCTCCAACCTCTCCAAACGAGATGATATTGCTTGCTAGAGCCGCCATGAAGAGGTTCATGTTGTGGTTGATATCGGCAACATGTGCTTCTAACCTCTCAAATCTCTCTTCTGCTAGATCTAGAGGGTTGTTATGAACAGACTCATCTGCCATGGCTAGGGTTTCTGCAACTTCTATTTATCTCGATTCTTGGCTCCTACAACTTCCCACAAATACCCAAAGAAAACCTGCTATGATACCAATCTGATTTGTAAACTACCATGGATATTCCACTGGAACATTTTGTCACAACATATATGATACATAAAACTAAAATCTACACTATGAAGGTTAAATTCCTTTAGATTCCTTTAGATTCCATAAGGTTATTGAATAGATAACAATTAAATAAAATCACACACCAACCACAAAATAACACAAAGATTTTCTCTAGGAAACCCTTAGGGGAGAAAACCCAACTAGAAGGGGAGGTTGCTCTGCTCTCTTTTCTATGGTATGGAAAAAATGCAAGTACAAAGGACAAGGCACTCTCTATGGAGTTACCTAAGACCTATAACTTGTTAGGTTTCTAAAGAACATTAACACCCTCTGTTATGCTCTCCAATTTCTCATTCCCACTCCCATTTGTTTTTCTCTAATATGGAACAATATACAATAACATAGAATGGAACCCCTTCTCCTCCTAGAGGACTAGTATTTAACATAGCCTCATAGTTGTCTAGGGTTAGGGTTTTGACTTCCTCAACCTTCAATTGTGATAAGGTTTTGGAACTTCTAGAATCTTCTTGAAATTCCTAATCTGGTTATCCCCATATGCATGAGTAACTGAGGTTGATATGGCATTCTCTCGTACCATGGTGGTCAACACGATAGGTCAACTTGCAAGAGGCATAACTTTTGCATACGAGTGTTGATTGGTGTGTGGTATGTGCCATTGTAAAGGTCTCAAAGTTTATAATATCATCAAGTGTGTGGGTTTATATTTAGGAGACTAAAACCTAAAAAAACACTATTTAATGCCTCAAAATGGCTCTGGAAGGTTCCAGACCCAAATTTTCCAAATTGGAACTTGCCACTAAAATGCCCATGCAAGTTGATTCCTCCATTTTTTTTCCATTCTGAAATCATAGAGATGGATGAAAAATAATATAATGATCCAATTCATATCATATTCTATTTATTCCCCTAGATGGGGCTTCAGTTGCAACTACCACCTTCATGGGATTCTTATCATCTTCTCTATCCACCATAAACAACATTGCTTCCTCAACCCACATTTCAGGGTAGCCATTAGTATCCTTCTCTAAATTTGTATTTTACTGATTTGTTGCACATTGTTTCTCTTCATCCTTTAGTGTTTGGTTTATGACATTTCTTCTATTTAGGATAATCTTGTGCATCAGGACATGTATCTTGCAAATGCCATGCTTGTTCACAAATTCAACATTTGAATGTTGTATTTTCATATAATCCAATTCCTACATCCATTTGGAGACTTTCCTTTGAAGTATACGCTTATCCAGTAAGCCTTTACCAAGGTCAATCTCCACAAATATATGGGTATATGTTAAAGGTCCAAACTTAGTCCAATCTATATCTATCTTTAAGTATCCTCCCTGTTATCACTCAAGGAAACTCTCCTAGGTTGTAAGTCGGAGATGCCTGGTAACTAACTCTTTTTGGGAAATATTTTCTTAATAATGATGTGGTTTTTTTGGATCAAGATGAATATATAGGGACTGGACTGTGTGTTCAAGACTGTCTAGAAATATAAAATATCACAAGGCCTTCTAATAATGCAGTCAGACAAGGTTTGATTGAATGGAGAAGAAAACAACTATTGAACCAGATTATACTCATATAAACAAGTACAATGGATTTAATAACTAAGGAAATAACTTATGATTATCAACTTAATAAATCAATCAGTGAGATGACAGTCACATGCAGATTGAATGAGCATCAATAAAGAACTTTCACTCATAAGATATCAGAGAATAGAAGAGAAAAATATGACAACACAACTGAAGGAAGCTTGTAATTTCTCATATAATAAGAATAGGTCTTTTAGTTACAATAGCAGCATGTAGAACTCAATGTCGAACCCCTGGTTCATCTCAAAAATAAGTATTTATAGTCTTACAAACAGTTTTACAGATCCTAAAAACATGGATATGTATTTAATAAAGATAACTCAATTCTATCTAAACAACTTGAAAATAAAGTCTTTAACAACTAAACTAGAAAGTCGAACTGTCTTCAATCTCCAAAATTGCCAGCTACATCCTTCAGCTCCTGATCTCTGCAATGTGGTGAAGAATAACAGGACACCTGTCTTTGACAGTTGGATCTCCCAACGTTCATGGTCGATTTTTGAGGAAATGGTTTTTGCATTGGTTACCAAAATTCACTCGAACCTTTGATGCTGAACCCTTTACATGCGAGCTTGACCTCCCACTGATACACTGGAACCCATTCAAAACTTGCTTGAAATGAACTGTCATGTCCCTGGATTCAAAAATTACTTGCCCGGCTTTCCATAGTGCAATCGTTTAATTTTTCGCGGGTTAGCTGTTGAAAGCCGTCACTTTCCATAGCTAACGGGTCATAAAATGATAGCTTTACGCTATGGAAAGTCCCGATTTCTTGAAAAATGAGTTTTCACCTCCAAAATTTGGATTTCATCAAAATTTATTGTGTTCCAGACTTCTCACCTTGCATATTGACGGCGACTTGAGCGAGAACCTTCAGATCTGGATGAGATTTTTGCCTCAATTTTTGTTTCAACCTCTTTATCTGTCTTTTGAGTCGTTTGGCAAGCCACCACAAGCTGTTGTAGTCTTTGGTGAGTTTTTTATTCCTCTTCTTCTCTCTAACACTTTCCTTAGCCAATATTTCAAACGCAGCATTGGTCTTGGCGAAGTTATCAGACAACTTCTTATACCTTTCTTTAATCACCCGCTCCAAGACCTCTTGCTGAGCTATAACCTCTTTCAAATGTTTGATTTTCTGAGACCTTTTTGACTTGGAGCTCTTCGATGTTTCTCCCTGTTCTATCTTATTGAAGGTTTCATAGTTCTGTGCACACTCAGCTGACTGCTTAGAACTCTTGATGACAGGGCCTTGATCTTGTTGCTCTGATTCTAAATCTGAATAAGGCAAGTTTAGTATATTGGTTATCTTCCCTATACTCTGCTCTGTAGGATGCCCTGTGTTCTGTTCTATGGTCTGTTCTGTGGTTGGCTCAAAGTTTAACTTTCTCTTCAACCTGTGGGGCTTTACTCTAGCAATTCTGTCCTCTAGAGGTCCTGGCAGGGTCCTTCTTTTTCTTGAACTGCTTTGAGGAGAGGATTGTTTCTTTGAACTCTTCCCCTGATCATTTGAAATTTGGTTGTGTTTCAAAACCTTCCCAGAATAGGAAATGTTCCCAGCTCCTTCCCTGTTGTTTCAATTCCTCCAGGATAATCAATTTTATGAGGCCGAAGTGACATAGAGTAGTTTTCATGCTCAAGGGATGAGCTCTGATCTTCTTGCAAACCTTAGTCAAACTTTTATGCAGGAAATAAGGCAAATTAAGAGGGGTCTTGCCTGTGAAATGATCCAATAGTTTGAAGTGGTACATCATCAGTTTATCATATCTTCCCTCCGAGGTAATGTACAATTGGATACCTTTGAACAATTCCTTCCATTCTTCATCTAGATAAGAAACTAGCATACCCTTCCTCCATGCTTTGTGCCTATAACCCTCTTTCAAATAAACTCTGAAATCCAATTTTTTGGGAGCGGTGGTTTTAAACCAATTCTGACCAGTTCTTGGTAGACCTGTTCCTGCAGCAATGGTAGATTCATCTACCACAATCTCCATGGACCCGACGCTAGCTTTGTTCCCATCGAAAGTCTTTGCAAAGGCTTCTGTTGTAGACTAATGGCAGCCGACTTGCAACCTTTCCACAAATTCCATACACCCTGCATTAGAAAAATGTCTCTGGACTTCGGGGTGTGTTTGTAAATAGGACAGGATATCCATCTCCCTCTTGAGTAGAGCACCACTGCATTTTCTCACCATTATGTAACTCGAATGTCTCGACAATTTGTAACCCCTGCAATTGCCAGTCGAGCCGAGGTTCTGCGTTGTTGAAAGCAGCTCGGGCTTCGGCTCTATTTTGAAACAAATGAGACTTCCACAGACTTCCATAAACGATTTGTGATATGGAAACCACTGTTTGATTTGATATTGTCAGGTCGGCGGTACCTCCTCTGTACCTGCATCACCGAACTCGAACTTGCCATCCCGGATGCCATGAGTGTTGAGCGTGAGTTTCTGGGTCAGATTCGAATTACAGTCATATCCTGACATGCATAATTGAGTTTCTATCATTACCCACTCTCATCAGTGCATGCCTTGGATTTGCCTGACGTGGGATGATCATATCATCATTACCTTCAGTCGTGGATATCACGCACGTGATTCTCGCTTTCTTCAACAACGGCCTGTGGAAAACGCCTCTGTCAGTTGTTCATACTTGCCACTTACGCCAGCACGTGACCCTATGGAAAACCCCTGTTAGCTTCGGAAAGTATGCACTTTCAACAGCGCACCAAATTGTAAAAAACATTCCTTAGCTATGGAAAGTATGCACTTTCAACAACGCACAACCCGCGAAACTGATTTTTGCACATTTTGAAACTCACCACTTTCAACAGCGCAAAGACTTATGAAAAGTGCTCCTTAGCTGCTGAAAGTGGCCACTTTCCACAGCGCACACTCAACTGTTGGACACGCGTTAGCTGTGGAAAGTGAAAAAATGAAAATTTTGAAAAGAAGACTTTATGGGTCAAATTATTTTCTAAGACAAAACCAAAACCTAAGTTTAGCAACTATAGAAACTTCAAAAAATGACTTGAGGTTACAACCTATCACCTAAAAAAGAAAATAAAACCACTAGTTTATTTGAGGAGTTAACACTGGCTCCTATTGGGGATGAACACCTCCCTGTGAGGTTTCAAGAACCATAGAATCAATGCCTTTCCTGAACAAGAACCTAAAAACTAAACTATCTGCTAGTGTTTCCATTGGGCATGGAGTTATTCAAAAATAAAAACTAAGACTATCATTACAATGTCTAGGATTTACAGCCTTAGACGAAATAAAGTTTTAAAAATCACCCGTTTACCGGGCCACTGAACACTTCTTCACCCTCCAGATTTTGCAGAATGAAAGTGTTATTGTTTTGAACCTGAGTAATCATAAATGGTCATGTCCACAAGGAATCGAACTTTCCATGCTTTCCTTTCTCCTGTCGAAGAGCATCCCACTTTAGAACCCAGTCACCGATCTGAAAACTGTCCACCTTCGCCTTTCTGTCAAACGTCTTTTTGATCTACATCTGATGAGCTTCTGATCTGTCCACTAAATTTTCGCAAGCTTGTTGCAGCTCCACCAAATCCAGCATCCTTCTTACCATGTCATTATTCTCAGTCTGCTCTTCCTGAAAGAACTTAGCCACAGGCAAAACTAACTGAACAAGAAAAATTGCATCAGTCCCATAAACCAACTTGAATGGGGAAGTTCCTATGGATTTTTTAATAGTTACTCTATCTGCCCACAGAGCAAATTTCAGTTTGGAATCCCAATTCTTTTTATTTTCTTCTAAAATTTTTCTTATGATTTTGATCAAGCTCTTATTTGATGATTCAACCAAGCCATTACCTTGGGGATAGTAGGGAGTTGAGTGTACAAGTTGGATACCCATTGATTCACACATGTCTACCAATGCTTCTGCTTTAAAAGTTGTTGCATTATCTGCCACCAACCTCTTGGGACAGACAAATCTACTCAAAATATTTTCATAGAGAAACTTCATGACTACCTGATATGTAGCATTTCAGGTGGGGATCGCCTCTATCCACTTTGTGAAATAATCCGTGGCTACCAAAATCCACTTGTGCTAACCACTGGATGAAGGATTTATCTCACCGATAAAATCTAAACCCCACTACTGGAAAGGGCCATTTACCACAATAGGCCTTAGGCATAAAGACTTCAGTTGCTTCTTACCGGTAAATCTTTGGCATTTGTCACAAGATTTGACGAATGCACACACATCTGAGAAGAGAAAAGGCCAATAATATCCAACCCTCGGGATCTTATGGGTAGTAGTCTTCCAGTAATGATGACCGCCGCAAGCGGCTGAATGAAACTGATGTGTCACTTTGACAGACTCTTCTTTATCCAAACACCTGAGAAGCAGACCAGCAGGGTCTCTCCAAAATAGCAGATTATTATAAATGCAGAATGTTATTGCTCTGATCTTGAAAGCTCGAGCTTGAGTCAAACTGAGTTCAGGAGGAACTTCAAGCTTTTGTAGAAAATGTATGATGCCATAATACCATTCACAGGAAGACAAGTGCTCTGCCACTTGCTGACTGTCATGCTGCCCTTCCACTGCCAACTCTGTCTGTGAATTTTCTAAAATTTCTGCTATGAAATTAATATCCAGCAGCTTATGATTTTCCTTTGCTAAAAGCTTGGCAAGGCCCTAGCCTTTTACCAGTTTGGTGGGCTTTACTTCAATATTGAACTCAATCATTTTTGCAATCCATCTCGCCCTCTTTCCGTCAATATCCGGCTGAGTCAAAACATCTTTTACAGAAGACGAAGGAACATATGCGATGACCTTTGAATGAAGGATATAAATTCTGAATTATTTTAAAGCTTTTATGAGAGCATAAGCTTGTTTCTCGATAGGGTCATACCTTAGTTCAGCATCCCTGAGTGTCTTGCTGAAGAAAGCTATGGGATGATCAAAATTTTCCTCGTCTTTCTGAAGCAGGACTGTTTCCACTGTGTCATAGGAAGCAAAAGAAAAGATATAGAAAGTCTTACTGTAATCTAGGCTGATCAGAATCGGTGATTCGATGATTGCTTGCTTGATATCCTGAAAAGAGTTTCTTTTGATGTCTGTCCACTTTATCTCAGACCCTTTCTTCAGCATACATGTTATGTGTTTGACTAATTCAGCAAAATTGGGCACAAACCTTCTAACAAAATTTATCTTACCGAGCAGTGACTGAATGTCCTTTTTTGACCTCGACAAGGACAGCTTTTGAATTACCTCCACTCGTGTTGGATCAATCATTACACCTTCTGCTGAGACGATGTGGCCTAAGAGCTTCCCCTTCCTTAGAGAAAACTGGGATTTCTTGGGATTCAATGAGATCCCGAACTGTCTGCATTTTAAGAACACTCTTTTCAGATGTTTCAGATGCTCCTCATGGCTGCTGGAATATACTGTAATATCATCAAGGTATATGAGAACGAACTTGTCTTTTTCTCCCACAAATGCTATATCCATGGCCCTTTGGAATGTGGCCCCGGCATTCATTAATCCAAAGGGCATCTTGGAGTACATAAAGGTACCCCAAGGAGTGGTGAATGCAGTCTTCTCCTGGTCATCAGGGTGGATAGAAATATGATTGTAACCGGAAAAGCCATCAAGAAAAGACATGACCTTTGCCCCTAAAATCCTTTGTAACAAGTGTTCCATCTTAGTAAGAGGATAGTTGTCCTTCTTAGAGCATTTGTTGAAGTTTCTGAAATCTACACACAATCTGACCTCACCATTCTTCTTCCTTACGATCACCAGATTGGAAATCCATTTGGAATATCTCAAGGGAACTATGATCTTGGCATCTAGGAGTTTTTTAATTTCTCTCTCAATCACTGGCAGCAGAAGGGGACTGATAGGCCTGATTTTTTGCTTGAAAGGAATAGTGTCTTTTTCAAGAGGTATATTATGTTGAATAATATCGAGATCATAAGTCTTTAAATCACTATATTTCCAAGCAAACACATTGGAAAATTCCTTCAAAACACTACAGTATTTTGACTTCTCATCAGCAGTCAATTCAGAAGACAAATTAACAAACTTGGGCTGGCTTTTACCTCCTATATTATTCTCTTGAACAGTTGGATCTTTCTCCTTTTTGTCTAGCTGGTAAGGAACATCATTCTGATCAAACAGCCTTTCCAGGGGTACCAAACCTCGAGGTATATAATTGTTTGGTAACTGAACAATATCATGCTGACCCAACTTCTTCTTTAGCTCAGGTTCCTGTGATTCTTCTTCATTAAGATTATGTTGATCAATGTGCAACTCAGAAAACTCATCTACCACTTGGAGAAATCTGTTGATTTCATCATCATCTTCAAAAACTTTCCAATATTTGATATTATCAGGTAAGGAGGGTCGATATTTTACTTGAATCTCATAGTTGAGATTAGGGGGCATGGGTGGAATGAATGTGTTGGCTGAAATAGCAAGAGAATCGGTGAGTTGATTCATATCCCTTGGTATGTATGAAATTTCAAAAACAGAAAAAGAATCACATAGCTTCCATACCTCGTCTCTGTAAGCTTTTAATCTGACATGCTTAGCTTGAAAGGTGTTGTTTACCTGTTGTACGATGAGGTTTGCATCTCCCAATACCTTCAAACCTTTTATCCCCATCTCTTTGGCTGAATTTAATCCCAACAGCAGAGCCTCATACTCTGCTATGTTGTTGGTGGTTCTGAAGTCGAGCTTGAAAGACAAAGATATGGTCTCCTTTGAAGGAGAGATCAGAACTACTCCAGCACCTGCTAAATCTCTAGTGCTGGCCCCATCAAAGTACATAGTCCATACTGCAACGTTTTCACTTTCAGACTGTTGTTCAATAGGCTTCGCTAGCTGCATAATATTTGATTGGATATCATCAATCTGAAGGATGCATGAACCAAAATCTGTATCCACAACATAGATAGGATGATTGACAGAATTCTTTCCATCGTTGATGATATAAGCAAGCAGGTTTTCCCTGTAAAGTCTTTTCATTTCCCCCCAAAACACTGGAATCGTAGCATAGGACAGATCCATCTGCAATGTACCTCCTAATCTTTTTCCCCATGAACGAGACAAAAGCAACCCAAACTTAGGTGGAATATCAGCAACTACCACGTCCATAACCATGCTCCTCATTGGTAATTGAGCAAGGTTAATAACCATGTCTTTGATGAGGCCGAGACATTTGACCTTTCTAGAATCGAAGGAGAAAAGATCTTGATATGGTTTGGTGACTTCGAGACCAAGCTCATCCATCACAGACTTTGGCATAAGGTTATGTGATGCCCCAGAATCAAGCAAACAATTGTGAAGGATTTTGTCATGGACATTTAGTGATATGTAAAATGGTGGACAAGAATCGTCACGGTCTTCTATCATGGGTCCTATGGTCACCTTAGGCTTATCATCTTGTAGGTTCACGAAATCATCAGATGGAGAAGTCTTAGGCTCAAGAGACTTTAAGATGGCTGCTTTAAATACTTCATTCTTCATGAGTTCAGTTAAAGGCATCGGTATCTTAACCTTTTGAATTTCTGATTCAAAATTGAAAGAAAGAGATGGTCTGTCTAAAACCTTTACCTCATTGGAAGGAGATTTGAGGATGACTTGCTCCTTGACTGGGGGCTGAATTTTTTTTTTCTGTTGTTTTTCCAGAGGGGAGGTTTGTTTTTCAGGAGCTGGAGGCTGCTTGGCAGCAACCTCTTTACTCTTCACAGGAGCAGAATCTTCCTTGTCCTCCATAGGAGCAGCAATGGGTGTTGTTGGGACAGCATTCTTCTTGGACCTTAAGTTGTAGCCTTTCTGATCATCTGTGAAGTAAACCGCTCCTTCAGCACCTGCCTCTTGAATTTGCTGATCCATCAGGGCTTCTTCATAGTCTACCTGTGTCAAAAATGAAGAATCATTTTCATCACCGAAATATTTTATCTCATCAGCATCTTCAATTTCATCGTGAGGGGGTTGTTGGTATTCATCTAATATTGCATTTTGAAAAGGTGGTCTGACCCTCTGGTCATAAACTGGATTTCTATCTCTTTGAAGGATCTGAACTTGTGGATTATTCCTTCTGTAAGGAAAAGCATTTGGATTCTGGGGGCAAAAGCATTTGGTTCTTTTTCCCTTGCTGGTTGTTGATTCTGAACCTTCAACTTTGACATTTCAGACGTCAGACTGTCTAACATCTTCGCCATCTTTTCCATTTTACTGCTAGAAGAAGAAGAGGATTCAACAGCAGACTTTTTCCTCTCGGCCCTTCCTTTAAGCTTCTGAGATTTTGTTATGTTAGACTCAACCTCGAGTGCGGCATCTTGCATTAAAGCAAGCGTGGTTGATCGTCTTTCTCTAAGGATAAGACAAAACTATGAATCAAAAGCAGCAGAGAATGTGATCTTTGCCAATGCATCGCTTGGTTTAATCTCTGCAGGGATCTTACCAAACATTTTATTAAATCTCTTGATGATGTCCGAGACCGACTCTCCATCATCCCTCTTCAAATTTCCAAACTCGGAAATGTAATATAGAAGATCTCTTCTTTCTCCCCAATGCTTCAAGAATACTTCATCTAATTGTTCAATGCCAGTGATTGAATTTGCTGGTAGCTCTTTGAACCACTTTCGGGCTTGGCCATCCAAACTCTGAACAAAAACTCTAGTCCACACATCTTCTTCTAAAATATTTATGTTTTCTGCATAAGCATAAAATGCTTCGATGTGTTCTTCAGCAGTATACTCCCCTGCTCCTGTAAACTTTGGCATATATTTCTGATAGTCACCTGTTGGCATGGCAGACAAGGGATTTGGCAAAACAAGTGGGGCATATATGTTTTCCAAGATATGTTCCATTCTAGTCAAAGGGGCAGCCATGGCAGTCTTGGTGATTGATACAGACGAGGAACTTGTAGGAGATGATGGAGGGGATGAGCTGCCTGAGTTAGAAAAGGATGGTTGTCTTACTTCGTTTTGAGCAGAAGGTTCAGCAGTCGGTGAAAAATAAGAGGCTTTATAAAATTGACCAAGCAACAACGCTAAATTCTCTTCACCATTAGAGGACAAATCGTGGAGAATCTCTTCAAGAACAGGCAGGTTGGTGTGAGTGTATAAGATACCTTTCGAAGGTTTGGTGGGTGATGAATCGAAAGAAGATGAAGAGGAATCTTCTTTCTGTTTGGAGGATTCTGTATTCAATTCTTTTGGATGGGATGAAATGTCAATCTCAAGGATAGAGTCAATAACATTAGAAGAAAATGAAGGTTCTTCTACCTTAGAAACTTGAAATGAATTTTCAACTTTCTAAGAATTGTGAGTTTCAGCAGGGGATTCAACCAAAGGATTTTTAGATATGGAAGGATGAGTATCAGTTGGAATACCTGATTCAATTACACTTACAGATCTGGAAGCCTGTCTTTTCCAAGCTTTGCCCTTACTGATGATCTTCTCTGGATCAGGAACTGATGTTGTCAATGGGCCTTCTGGGTTTGCCCTGGTGTGAGCTCTTTTGGGAGCCACTTCGTTTCAATGGAGTCGCCAGATAGAAAATGTACAACCTGATAGTGTCTACTTCTTGTCTATCATCAAGAACTAGATCTATGTCGTCTCCCAGAGAAGTTGATATTCAATCTCCTCTCCCCGGCAACGGCGCCAATTTGTTATCACTCCAGGAACTCTCCTAGGATGTAAGTCGGAGATGCCTGGTAACTAACTCTTTTTGGGAAATATTTTCTTAATAATGATGTGGTTTTTTTGGATCAGGATGAATATCTAGGGACTGTACTGTGTGTTCAAGACTGTCTAGAAATATAAAATCTCACAAGGCCTTCTAATAATGCAGTCAGACAAGGTTTGATTGAATGGAGAAGAAAACAGCTATTGAACCAGATTATACTCATATAAACAAGTACAATGGATTTAATAACTAAGGAAATAACTTATGATTATCAACTTAATCAATCAATCAGTGAGATGACAGTCACATGCATATTGAATGAGCATCAATAAAGAACTTTCACTCATAAGATATCAGAGAATAGAAGAGAAAAATCTGACAACACAACTGAAGGAAGCTTGTAATTTCTCATATAATAAGAATAGGTCTTTTAGTTATAGTAGCAGCATGTAGAACACAATGTCGAACCCCTGGTTCGTCTCAAAAATAAGTATTTATAGTCTTACAAACAGCTTTACAGATCCTAAAAACATGGATCTGTATTTAATAAAGATAACTCAATTCTATCTAAACAACTTGAAAATAAAGTCTTTAACAACTAAACTAGAAAGTCGAACTGTCTTCAATCTCCAAAATCGCCAGCTGCATCCTTTAGCTCCTGATCTCTGCAATGTGGTGAAGAATAACAGGACACTTGTCTTTGACAGTTGGATCTCCCAACGTTCATGGTCGATTTTTGAGGAAATGGTTTTTGCATTGGTTACCAAAATTCACTCGAACCTTTGATGTTGAACCCTTTGCATGCGAGCTTGACCTCCCACTGATACACTGGAACCCCTTCAAAACTTGCTTGAAATGAACTGTCATGTCCCTGGATTCAAAAATTACTTTCCCATCTTTCCACAGCGCAATCGTTTAATTTTTCGCGGGTTAGCTATTGAAAGTCGTCACTTTCCACAGCTAACGGGTCATAAAATGATATCTTTGTGCTGTGGAAAGTCCCGATTGCTTGAAAAATGAGTTTTCACCTCCAAAATTTCGATTTCATCAAAATTTATTGTGTTCCAGACTTCTCACCTTGCATATTGACGGCGACTTGAGCGAGAACCTTCAGATATGGATGAGATTTTTGCCTCAATTTTTGTTTCAACCTCCTTATCTGTCTTTTGAGTCGTTTGGCAAGCCACCACAAGCTGTTGTAGTATTTGGTGAGTTTTTTCTTCCTCTTCTTCTCTCTAACACTTTCCTTAGCCAATCTTTCAAACACAGCATTGGTCTTGGCGAAGTTATCAGACAACTTCTTATACCTTTCTTTAATCACCCACTCCAAGACCTCTTGCTGAGCTATAACCTCTTTCAAATGTTTGATTTTCTGAGACCTTTTTGACTTGGATCTTTTTGATGTTTCTCCCTGTTCTGTCTGATTGAAGGTTTCATAGTTCTGTGCACACTCAGTTGACTGCTCAGAACTCTTGATGACAGGGCCTTGATCTTGTTGCTCTGATTCTGAATCTGAATAAGTCAAGTTTAGTATATTGGTTCTCTTCCCTATACTCTGCTTTGTAGGATGCCCTGTGTTATGTTCTGTGGTATGTTCTGTGGTTGGCTCAAAGTTTAACTTTCTCTTCAACCTGTGGGGATTTACTCCAACATTTTTGTCCTCTGGAGGTCCTGGCAGGGTCCTTTTTCTTGAACTGCTTTGAGGAGAGGATTGTTTCTTTGAACTCTTCCCCTGTTCATTTGCAATTTGGTTCTGTGTTTCAAAACCTTCCCAGAATAGGAAATGTTCCCAGCTCCTTCCCTGTTGTTTCAATTCCTCCAGGATAATCAATTTTATGAGGCCGAAGTGACATAGAGTAGTTTTCATGCTCAAGGGTTGAGCTCTGATCTTCTTGCAAACCTTAGTCAAACTTTTATGCAAGAAATAAGGCAAATTAAGAGGGGTCTTGCCTGTGAAACGATCTAATAGTTTGAAGTGGTACATCATCAGTTTATCATATCTTCCCTCCGAGGTAATGTACAATTGGATACCTTTGAACAATTCCTTCCATTCTTCATCTAGATAAGAAACTAGCATACCCTTCCTCCATGCTTTGTGCCTGTAACCCTCTTTCAAATAAACTCTGAAATCCAATTTTTTGGGAGCGGTGGTTTTAAACCAATTCTGACCAGTTCTTGGTAGACCTATTGTTGCAGCAATGGTAGATTCATCTACCACAATCTCCATGGACCCGATGCTAGCTTTGTTCCCATCGAAAGTCTTTGCAAAGGCTTCTGTTGTAGACTGATGGCAGCTGACTTGCAACCTTTCCACAAATTCCATACACCCTACATTAGAAAAATGTCTCTAGACTTCGGGGTGTGTTTGTAAAAAGGACAGGCTATCCAGCTCCCTCTTGAGTAGAGCACCACTGCGTTTTCTCACCATTATGTAACTCGACGGTCTCGACAATTTGTAACCCCTGCAATTGCCAGTCGAGCCGAGGTTCTGCGCTGTTGAAAGCAGCTCGGGCTTCGGCTTTGTTTTGAAACAAATGAGACTTCCATAGACTTCTAGAAATAATTTGTGATATGGAAACCACTTTTTGATTTGATATTGTCAAGCCGACAGTACCTCCTTTGTACCTGCATCACCGAACGCGAACTTGCCATCCCGGATGCCATGAGTGTTGAGCGTGAGTTTCTGGGTCGGATTCGAATTACAGTCATATCTTGACATGCATAATTGAGTTTCTATCATTACCCACTCTCATCAGCGCATGCCTTGGATTTTCCTGACGTGGGATGATCATATCATCATTACCTTCAATCGTGGATATCATGCACGTGATTCCCGCTTTCTTCAACAATGGCCCGTGGAAAACGCCTCTGTCAGTTGTTCATACTTGCCACTTACGCCAGCACGTGACCCTGTGGAAAACCCTTGTTAGCTGCGGAAAGTATGCACTTTCAACAGCGCACCACTTTGTAAAAAAGATTCCTTAGCTGCGGAAAGTATGCACTTTCAACAGCGCACGACCCGCGAAACTGATTTTTGCACATTTTGAAATTCACCACTTTCAACAGCGCAAAGACTTATGAAAAGAACTCCTTAGCTGCTGAAAGTGGCCACTTTCCACAGTGCACACTCAACTGTTGGACACACGTTAGCTGTGGAAAGTGAAAAAATGAAAATTTTGAAAAGAAGACTTTATGGGTCAAATTATTTTCTAAGACAAAACCAAAACCTAAGTTTAGCAACTATAGAAACTTCAAAAAATGACTTGAGGTTACAACCTATCACCTAAAAAATCAAATAAAACCACCAGTTTATTTGAGGAGTTAACACTCCCAAAATATTCCCTATGTCTTCAAAAATTGATAACTCCCAAAAATGGTGTGGTAGATTAGGGTGACATACCCCCATAATCATTTATGTTATAGACACATTAGGTCGATTTAATTTTGAGAACTATGGGGTAGTAAAAATACCAAATATTCCCCATAACCATGGACCCTCCTTGAAAATTTTATAATAATTAGCTAGAGTGCAAAATTGAATAACAAAAAAACCTAGAAACAAGATATACCTCACAATGCTTTGTTTAGTTTGAATAGAGTCACCAATACAAATATGATGTAGGAGGCCATAATCCATTAAATTGGTATATTACTACCTTGGATTCATAATATGAAAGGACTTAGAAGGTCATAAAATATACAGAGTAGGAATATGAATAGGAACAATTGCAAAGGTTTTTCCATAGATTTGATCCTTAAAAGAGCGTTTATTCAGTAAGGAAAGTGTTGATATTATGGTAGTTGCGGGAGGTATTTACCTCCACATGTAAAACTGATGAGAATAGAATACTATGGAAAGCAAGAAGAAACCCTAATGAGTTGGCTAATAACCCTAGAAGACAAGTCGTCTCAAGAGGATAATTTATATTAGGTTATTAGCTTCCAAGAGAAGAAGTCGGCCAGAAGAAATAATATATACTGAACAGATAGATATCTAGAATGAGAAATTGGCCCAGGTAGTTAGCCAGAGTTAGTATAAATACAAGAGGTCAGTCTTCATTCTGTCAGGAATTCTCAGAATTGCAGAGCAGCACTTGTGTGCACTGCAATTGCCCAGATTCTGCGCAGGTTTGGAGGAGAGTTATCGTTGTAGCTACTGCAACTAGCAGATTATGTTTTGGCTTGGACTATCTCTTGGTTAGGGTTTGGACTATCTGATCAGCTCTTGTTTGATTCACTATCCTTAGGGAAAGGTGTGCTACTCTTTGTTTGGCTATCTAGCCTAGGTTTTGCTTCCGGAGTGATTCTCTGTCAAGGTTAAGGTGCTCAGAGGGTGGCTTCGGCCTATGGTTGGGTGACAATAGTGATATTATCAATGGTAAAAAGAGCACATCCATTATATTCTAACAGGTTATGGGTCAACACCTCCTTCATTCAGTATAACCGCTGAAAGGAAACATAGACGTAAGGATATTAAGCTCGTTGAAGAACTATCGCTAGGGTTTCTAGTAGGAGTAGTCACCATAGCACTGCCACTAGGGTTACTAGTAGGTGCAGTTGCAAAAACCCTAATCCTCTCGTTGAGGCACCTTAAGTGAAGGGATTGACCTAATTTTTGGATAGATCAGTGCACCCTACCCTAGCGCATCTCCTGGTACTCTCAGCAAGCCAAGACATTAAGTTTGAGTTTTTGGTCAAATCTAGGGTTGACCAAGTCAAAGTAGCCATGACTTACTCTATGAAGTCAGAAAACAAGTTAGACGAAGCTTCTAACTTCAGAGCGTGGAAGACAAGGATTGACCACATCCTTGCCAAGAATAAAGTGTTGGATATCGTGAAAGGAAAGATTGTGGAACCGGAGTTTGAAGAAGGGAAAGAGAAGGAACCGCAAAACATTGCAGTTATGGAGAAGTTCAAAGAAGGTGACATCAATTCCATGAGCATCATAGTGGAATCTAGAAAATACCACTTGATACCCTACATCTCTCATCTTGACTCATTAAAGAAGATGTATGATGCCCTAACAAACTTCTTCTCAGTTAGAAACATTGGACAAATAATGAGTCTAATGAATGAGCTCTGTGACATGAAGATGAATGATGATGATAGCATAACATCATACTTTGTGAGGATATCCCAGTTAAGAGATCAACTACAAGCTATTGAAGAGATCATTTCAAAGAAGGAATTGGTAAACATAGTACTCAATGGTCTTCCCAAGACGTGGGATGCATTTGCTACAAGCATGAACACAAGAAAGGAGTATCCTACATTTGAAGAACTTTGGACTTGTTGTGCTCAAGAAGAATCCAGGATCAGTGCAAAAGACAAACCCCAAAATAAGTACGATGATCAAGCCTTCACAACAAGATTCAAGAACTTCAGGAACAAAAGGAAGTTTGGTTCAAGGAGGAAGCGAAATCAAGAGAAAGATATTTCAGAAATACAATGCTTCAACTGTTGAAAGTATGGTCACTACAAGAATCATTGTCTCGAGCTAAACAAAAGGAAGGATAAACATGAAGCATCAATTGCCAAAGAAAAGGAACCTACAAAGAAGACTAAGCAGGATGAAAGAGACTTCTTCTTCTGAAGGTAACAATACTCTTCTTAGTACTTGTACATATCTTGTTTTCATAGACTCCGTACATATATTGTATATCTATCTATTAGAAGATAATATGTTCCAACAAGAACTATACTTATGGAAGAAAAACAAGATAAGGATTGCTATCATTATACAATTCAGATAAAACACATGAAAGGATGAAATACACCAAACAAATCATGTGGAAGCTATTACAAGATAAGTTGAAATCATAATCAATCCTGAAGAGACTTGGAAAAATCAAAGATAGAAAGAAGTCAACAATCAAGAGGAAATTGGAAAAAGATTTGTAACACTTTGCAGAAGGCAATAAGGATGCAAACAGAAGCGTGGACTCTCCTAGATGGAGGGAGTCAATTATATATTTTCAAAAGAAAAATATGCACTCATACATGAAGAAAGGGTTAGGAGGGAGCTAATCCTATGATCCATTGAAGATGATGAAGTATATATCCATGGTAGCAGCCATGTAAGGCAGTATGTGTTCAATTTGACCTCAGAAGAAGTCTTCTTCGAAGAGAAGCCTTAAAGTATCCCTAGTTGTCCATCCACATCTGTGATCCTATAGTGAAAGGAAGAAGTGAAATCTTTAGGGCATGGAATCTATAAGAAACTCCATGGACCCAAGAGCTAAAGAAAAACATCAGGAAGAACATGAAGATTCCAAGAAAGAAAGAGAAGCCAGAACAACCATTCACTGTATTAAGAATCACAAGATCACCAACCTGATATGAACTCAATAAAAGAAATCAAGCAGAGGAACTGAAAGTTGTGATGAAGAACAGTGTATATATGAAAGCATTGCAAGATCCAAAACTAGAGGCTCTCCCAGATGGAGGGAGAATACTATGATGATTACTTGTTCCAGTAAACCAGACATACCTCTACATGATTCATTATATCATCCACAATATCCATGGGTTGGAGTTCTACATCAGATGAATGCAAAGATTGTTCTCTAGAGCAATTGAACAAAGAGTGTATAAAGAGAAACCTCAAGACTTTGAGGCATACCAGAAAGAGACCCTTGTATGCAGATAGAAGAAGATAACTTGGTGGAGAACCTCCAATGCACAGCAGAAGCATGGTGAATTTTTTCTATAACAGAGATATTGTATCAGAATGATTACTCAAAAGATCAGGATGATGTATTTCCAATCCATGACAAAGACCTCATGATGACAGAAGAAGTGCCACATGGATATGTTCCAGTTTGACCCTTGCCACGATGTTGTGAGCTAGCAGGAACCAAGTGGAATCCAAAAATGATATAATTTATTGATCAGAGCTACATGAAGTCTTCAGAGAAAACCTGTGTTCTAGACCGAAGTACATTTGAAATCAAGCATTACATTATCCATGATGAAGTCCATAAAGGAGAAAGTGGTTCTCCAATACATACCTCCACAGATGACCAGATAAGCAGACATTTTGGTAAAGCTTTTGTCCAAGATGAAAGAGTTTGTGTATTCAAGTTGGAGATCGTGGAGACAACTTCCTTATTGAAAAAGGAAGAGATGACTCTCAGGTTGGGAGGGAGCACCGATATGTTATTGATTGATGGACAATCATTTTTCAGTTCAAAAAATGGTCCAAGATGAGCAGTTCATTTCCAGTTCGGAAAGTGGTTTGAGATTTCTGACGGACATACATTTTCCAGTTCGGAAAATGGTCCAGATCGAACAGTCATTTTCATAATGAAAACAGTTCAATGGATTGTTGATGTACCATATACAGTGATTTCCCATTGTGGTTAACATGGGGAATGGTCTAGGGAAGTCTCTCTTCTTGAGGGTTACTCAAGAAGACTGGCCCGCCTTGCTGGACAACGATTTCCCATTGTGGTTAACATGGGGAATGGTCCATTTTGGAGGTTGGTGTAGGACAATCATTTCCTTAGGAAATGGTTTGGATAGTCATTCCTTAGGGAGGATTCATTCTCTCTAGGTTGCACTTTGTTTAGTGCAGGAGGAATGGCCCAGGGTGGGGAATGGTCTAGGTTCAGCAATCCGGGATAGACATTCCTTAAGGAAGACTCATTCTCTCCAGGTTACACTTTGTCTAGTGTCGGAAGAATGGCCCGGGGTGGGGAATGGTCCAGGCTCATAAATTAGGACAGTGTTTCTTCCTTGCTTGAGAAGAATAGTCCAAATAGCTCATCATTAATGTTTTACCTTCTGAGGGCAGATGCTCTTCCATATCTCACAGATGTGAGTGGAATAATGGCCCAGATGATTTAGTTTATATCATAACATTGTTTCTGTGTAGGTTGATATCAGATGATTGTTATGAAGACTATGTCTCTAGACAATATAAGTATACTACTATGGTGGATGTGTTCCATTGTTTGTGACTATACGTCACTGATCAAGTACCTGTGTGCTACTTGGTGTGGTAGTGTACCACTAGATTGTAGTTGTGTACTACTATGGATAGACACAGTTGTGTTCTATTGAATGATATTGTTCTGATTGCCTTGAAGACTATCAGTAGTGTTGGAAATAATTATCAGCTAGATGAATGATCAATTGACAGAGATTTCCCAGACAGAAAATGGTTCAAGACATTTATTCTTCTAGGACATATATCTGGAGTAGAAGAATAGCTCTTGTATCACTCTGTGGAGTGAGTGAATTATCCAGCATCATGTTTGATTACTCAGATGGAGTATGGTTTTGAAAGAAGATGCATTTGATGACATTGATAGTGATGATGGTGCTCATGATCTAATCTTGAGATAGTCTGTACGACTATGATGATGCTACTGATTCAATGGTATGTTTGTGCTCAAGACCATTGTCTTCAATACCTCCCTAGCTAGGAGGGAGTTTTGATATTATGGTAGTTGTGGGAGGTATTTACCTCCACATGTAAAACTAATGAGAATAGAATACTCTGGAAAGCAAGAATAAAACCTAATGAGTTGGCTAATAACCCTAGAAGACAAGTCGGTTCAAGAGGATAATTTATATTAGGTTATTAGCATCCAAGAGAAGAAATAATATATAATGAAAAGATAGATACCTAGAATGAGAAGTCGGCCCAGGCAGTTAGCCAGAGTTAGTATAAATATAGGAGGCCAGTCTTCATTCTAGCAGGCATTCTCAGAATTGCAGAGAAGCACTTGTGCACACTACAGTTGCCTAGTTTCTGCGCAGGTTTGGAGGAGAGTTGTCGTTGCAGCTGCTGCAGCTAGCAGATTACGCTTTGGCTTGGACTATCTCTTGGTTAGGGTTTGGACTATCTCATCAACTCTTGTTTGATGCGTTATCCTTGGGGAAAGGTGTGCTACTGACGCAGACCCCCGACCCTTGGGCCAAGATCCGCACAGGATCATTCTAAACCTGCCCCCTTGAGTCTGATTGACTTTTCGATTCCCCACAAAGAATCCCACACACACACAATGGTGTTTTTCCACAGGTCCTTATGAGTATGCCTGTGTGATTAAACACAAGGCATCACCCTAATATCCTGACCACAATAAGATCGCGCCCTTCACTGAATCGGGATTTCGGGTTTCGCGATATCATGATTTCTATTGTCGATTTTCTTGTCTCTTCAACCTCCGAAACCAGAAATGCTGAATTACCAAAATCTTTGGCCGCGTCCTCCTCCACAGTTGTGTCACGTTTCTTGACTTCGGGAATTCTAGAGTAAAGAACCCCGACCTCTTGTCTTCGAAACTACCAAAATGTCAAACCCCGATGCGTTCAGCAAAGGTTGGCTCCCCAACGAAACTTTTCTTCGATTCAGAGTTTCGAACTTCACGATTTCACGAATCCTGATGTAAGGCTTCTCGACTCTCCAACCTTCAAAACCCTGAAACGGTCAACAAGGTTTGACTCTGCCTATTGACGAAGACACGCCACCTATCCACTCCAATGTCTTCTATCTCTAACATGGACTCTTGCCACCTATCACTCTTCCCAGCTTTCGGGACTTGAATAAGCCTTCGATTGTCGCTCCCCTACCACTTCGAAATCCCGAATTTTGAAATGGCGCCTTTTACGGAATCAACGGCTAATATCCTCCCTTTATATCCGATGGCCCATGTTATTTCGAGCTTCCGGGTATCAGGAGTTCGAGGCTCTTGATTTGAAACCACTGTCTTCTTGGGTTCTCGAACCCTGAAACAACGGAATGTTGAAACGCCACTTCACCAATACTTCGTGTTTCACGACTTCGGGGTTTCTTATGTGAAGTTCCCCGAATCCTTGTCAACGGGAATGTCGAAACCCCGATCCCCGAAATGTCGAAATGCCACTTCAAGGATATTCCAGGTTTCGCAACTTCAGGGTTTTCAATGTAAAGTCCCCTGGCTCCTTATCATCAGGATTTCCGGTATTCCGAATCCCAAATTACCGAAATCCTGAAATTCCACACTTAACAATCCTTTTCATGATCTGGGAGTTAGAGTGACCAAGGATTTTGGCTTACACTCAGGACTTACAAATTTCGAATCCTCGAAATGATCTGATGACTCACAACAGATCATGATCAATGGTCCACATTGATTCCTGATACCAAAGTGATGGATTCATCCAATCCTTATCCACCTTGTAGCTCCTCTGGATCCTACGGTCCTCGCAACTTCGTGAGTTCTCCATAGAGAATTTCAATCGCTTGTTTCCTCCTGGATAACTTCTGCAAAATGAACCAGCGTTCTTCCACTGGACCTTAGCTTCTGTGTGATAATTTCACTCCCTCCCTTTGAACACTTCAAAGGTACTAATCCTCCTGAGCTTTCTCTTACAAGCTCAAGTCTCAAAAGGACTCCTGCACGCACTCTTTGCGACAATCTTTCAAATACTTATGTGTATTTGATTCTTCGACTCTATGCACTCTCGCAACATCAGTCCTTCACTCTTCAACCTTAGTTGATAAATTATAAGGCTTCAACTAGCCTGTGCACACCTTGCACAGCTCTTGTGCTTCACCTGCACTTCTACTGGAATGAGAACAATGGTATCCCTCCTAAGCTTTCTGAGATAGAATCAGAACCCTTGTCAATGCACACCTTGCGGACGTTTCACTGCACTCCTTGCAGGAACTCTCTCAGGAAGAGAAACAATTGAAACTCATTCTTCTCTCTCAGACTTCATACATTCAACATGAAATCATACATTCAACACAGAATACCAACAAAGGCATAACAAAGAGAATAAAACAACTGTAAGCATACCATTCAACATATGTAAACAACAAACATCATAACACCATGAAATCTGAGTCAAGGCTTCATATATTAACTCAAATACTCATGTACATGGGTTCTTCTCTACAACTCTCTGTTACTTCTCTCTTTTTCTTTTCTGTGCTAATGATACAATAATACAAGGGTGAGGGTGTCTATATCTGTTTTCCCTCCTACTCTCTAAACTGTCTAATCTATGAATCCAAATCTACCTACTTTCATTAATTACGTATAAATGATTTTACATACTATAGATGAGAGCAATGCTCAAGATCTGTTTACAACATCTAAGACATAAATGTAAGTATGCTTCCCCAGCTATCACATTAATATCCGCTTCATTAATTTTTCAAAAACATTTCAAAATGTGTAAAATGTGTGTTGTGCTTCTCTAGTTGTCTTCCGCCTTATGCTTGCTTGGTTGGCTGCTTACGATGATCCTGCATCATACTCCCTCACTTGAAAATTTTCATGAACTCATGTTCATGAGCTCTTGCACGGTCTGTCCATGCTTATGAATTTCTGCTTCATCTTCCCAACTAGCATCTTCAACTGGATGTCCCTTCCATTTGACCAAGTATTCAAAATACTCTTTTCTCTTAGTCTTTTTGCTAATCCTCTTGTCAATTATGCTTTCCATCTGTGGATTTTCAGCTACAGGCATTTGTTTTGTCCATTGAATCTCTTTTTGTTCCTTCTCTGCTCCTGCTTCCTCAGCTCTGTAAGGGTACAAATCCGCAACATTGAATATCGGTGAGATTTCGATCCCTTCGGGTAATTCAATCTCATATGTGTTTGCCCCAAATTTCCTTATGACCTTGCACGGTCCAATCTTTTTCATCTTTAGTTTGTTATATGTTCCCCTTGGGAACCTTTCCTTCCTCAGATGCGCAAGAATCAGATCACCAACTTCAAATTGAAGTTCTCGCCTGTGTTGATATGCTCTGCACTTATATTCTTGACTTGAACTCTGCAAATGCTCCTTGACTCAGTTGTGAAGCTCCTTCATTGCTTCTGCAAAGTCCTCTGCACTAGCACTTCTGAATTCAGTTTGTTCCACATCTTTCAATTCAGAAACTCCCCTTGGTTGCATTCCATATACAATCTAGAATGGACTCTTCCCTGCACTTCTGTTAAACGAATCATTATAAGCAAATTCCGCCTATGGAAAAATGTGATCCCACTGACTGTGGTGTTTAGTCACTAAGCTTCTTAACAAATATCCCAAGCTTCTGTTCATGACCTTTGTCTGCCCATCTGTTTGAGGATGATACGCTGAGCTAAAAGACAAACTTGTCCCCAACTTTTTCCATAAGGTCCTCCAGAAATGTCCCACGAACTTGGTATCCCGATCATACACAATACTCCTTGGTAAGCCATGAAGTCTAATGACTTCCTTGAAAAACAGGTTCGCAATATGAGTTGTGTCACTGGTTTTCTAGCATGGTATGAAATGTGCCATTTTTAAAAATCTGTCGACTACCACAAAGATTGAATCATAGCCTCTGTGTTCTTGGCAGTCACAATATAAAATACATGCTCACTACGTCCCACAGCCTTTCTGGTATGGGTAATGGTTGATATAACCCTGTGTTCTGCCTTTTTCCTTTTGTGTGCTAACAAATCCTGCATCTGTCCACAAATTTCTTAACATCTGTCCTTATGCCTGGCCAAAAATATGAGCCATTCAACTTTGAGAACGTCTTATCATGACCGAAATGTCCGGCCAATCCTCCACTATGTTTTTCCTTCGGTAAGTTCTCCCTCGTGGAGAATTTTGGAATACATAGTTGATTGCCCCTGAATAATAATCCATCCTGGATCATATACTCAGTCCATTGGCTTCTATCCCTGAGAACAGGATTCTCAGATGCCTCATATGCCTCTTTAAAATCTAGGTCATCCCTATACATTTCTTTGAGGTTATCAAAACCTAAAGTCTTGACTCTGAATTCTTGCATAAGCAAACATTTCCTGCTCAAAGCATTAGCAAATTTGTTAGCAATTCCAGAAATATGCTTAATCACAAAAGTAAAATTCTGCTTGAATTCAACCCATTTAACATGTTTTTGGTTCAACTTCTCTTGTTGAGTCACGAATTGTAAAGCATGATTATCATTGTACAAAACAAACTCTTTAGGAACCAAATAATGTCTCCATTTCTCTAGTGCTTGTATGACTACATAAAATTCTTTGTCATATGTTGAGTACTTGATCTTTGCTTCATTTAGTTTTTCACTGAAGTATGTGATCGGCCTATCATCTTGGCTCAAGACCGCTCCAATTGCAAATCCATTCGCGTCACACCTGACCTGGAATGTCTTGCTAAAATCCGGAAAAACCAAAATTGGTTGTTCCATGATCTTCTTCAGCAAATTGAAACTCTTCTCTGCTTCTTCTGTCCAGTGAAAAGATTTATATATTTTCTTCACCGTATCCATCATTGGTGCGCCAATTCCACTGAAATTTTGAATGAATTTCCTATAGAAACTTTCCAAACCATGGAAGATTCGTACTTCAAACACACTCTTCGGCGATGGCCAATTCTTAATTGCATCTACCTTTTCTGGATCCATCTTCAGCTCATTTGCAGAGATAACAAAACCCAAATAAAAAAGTTATGTCCTCATAAATGATGATTTCTTCATATTTATCAGCAATTTCTCTTGTTGTAATCTTCTCATTACTGCAGCTAAATGTTTCAAGTGCTCTACTTCTGTCTTGCTGAAAATTAATATATCATCAAGATATATAATGACGAATTTCCCTATGAAATCCTTCAGGACTTCATTCATCAATATCATGAAAGTATTGGGTGCATTTGTTAAGCCAAATGGCATGACAAGCCATTCATATAGCCCCTCATTCATCTTGAATGTTGTCTTCCATTCATCACCTTCTCTCATTCGAATTTGATGATACCCACTTTTCAAATCAATCTTTGAAAAAAATCTTGCTCCACTCAAGCAATCCATCAAGTCATCCATCCTTGGTAATGGAAATATGTATCTGATGGTGATCTTATTGATTTCCCTTGAGTCTGTACACATTCTCCAGCCTCCATCTTTCTTTGGGCTGAGCACTGTCGGAACAGCGCATGGACTCAAGCTCTCTCGAATCAATCCTTTGTCCATTAAGTCCTGGACCTGTCTCTTAATTTCTTCATTTTCCTACAGCGTCAACCTGTACATGGCTTTGTTTGGTAAACTGGCTCCAGGTATAATATCGATATGATGGCTTATACTCCTGATAGGTGGCAACAAACAAGGTAGTTCGTCCACTACTATATCAGCAAACCCTTCTAGCAACTCCTGAATTTCTTCTGGTAGATCATCTATCCTTGTACTGGTCAAAACAATTTTGGGTTTCCTGACCACAATAAATTGTGTGTCTTCCTTCTTCTTAACCTCATTAAGAAGTTCCTTCCCACTCATGAGAAGTACAATGTTGCTCATTTCTATTTTCACCTCTTTATCTTTAATTGGCAGCAACATGTGAGTCCTACCATTTTTCTCCAGGCTGTAGGTGTTCTTTCTCCCATCATGAATTGCGTTCCTGTCATATTGTCATGGTCTACCCAGCAATAGATGACAAACATCCATGGGAATTACATCACATAATATTTCATCCTTATATCCTCCTATTTTAAATTCAACTAAACACTATTTAGTGACATTTACCTGATGTCCCTTTTGTAGCCACGAAACTCTGTATGGGATTGGATGTACAACAGTCTCCAACTCCAACTTTTCTACCATCTCTGTAGATACGAGATTGTCTGTGCTACCGCTGTCCACTATGACTTTGCATACCTTGTCTTTGGTTTTGTAAGCAGTCTGAAACAGACTATTTCTTTGGGCTGGGTTCTTTGCCTCCTTCTCTGGCTTCAAGAGAACTTTCCTCATCATCAAATATCTTCCGCCCTCGGTGTCTTCTGCCTCAACATTCTGTCCTTGAGCTTCGGCAATGTGAGTTTCACCACTATCTTTCTTCTTTTCTGGACACTCATAGGATTTATGTCGGATTTTTCCACAGACAAAGCACTTTACTTCACTGCCTCTGCCTCTTCCTCTTCATCTAGCTCGAGGAAAAGTATTTCTATCAGCATATTTCCCTCTTTGTGAGCTTCCTCCTCTCTCATTTTGAGTTTGAGGTTTCTTCCCTTCTTCTTTAGATTTCTGAGTTCTGTCTTGGGCAATTGTTTAGCCTCTGGCTTGACTTCTACCTTGGCCTCTTTAACCTTCCTTTCGACTCAGCTTCTCTTCAGCCTTCAGAGCTATCTGATAAGAATCTTCCACATTTCGAATGATAATCATGCTCATCTCATCTTGAATGTCATACCGTAGACCATTCATGTATCTGACAACTTTTTCATCATCGCTTTCCCGATGACCTTCTCTGATGTTTATCTTGTAGAACTCTTCAGTGTATTCTTTCACTGACATCAGCTTCTGTCTCAAATTCAGCATCCTCCGAAACAGAGTGATTTGATAATCCTTGGGTATAAATTTGGATTTCATCTTTGCAACCATTCTATCCCATCTTTTAATTTTCTGCTTGCCCTTGCAGTGTCTGTCAGCCTGTAGTTCATCCCACCATAGTTTTGCATGCCCTTTAAGTCTAGTAACGGCATGTTTGACCTTCTTGTCTTCCTCGACATCCTCATAATCGAAGTATTTATCCAAATCTCTAATCCAGTCTAGAAGCTCTTCAACATCCAGGTTTCCCTCATACACTAGAATGTCCATTTTTTCTCTGGCACCTATCCTTCCAACAACCCTGAATAGGCATTCATCCATAGCATCTTTGACTGCAACTTCTTCTCCTTCGTTTCCAACTTCATTTTCACTATCAGCCTCATTGATATCCCCAACGTCAACTGTGCACCTCTATGTTGTCTCCGTGGCATCAAGCCTGGCACGTAAATCGTGCATTTCTCTTTCTCTTGTTGGATCAGGCATTGGCATTGTCCTGTCTCTTCTTCTCGGTGGCATGGTTGTAAAATGTTTCTCTTTTCTCTGCTATAGAAAGAAAAGAACTTGTTCTGAGCTCTGATACCACAAATGACGCAGACCCCCAACCCTTGGGCCAAGATCTGCGCAAGATCGTTCTAAACCTGCCCCCTTAAGTTTGATTGACTCTTCAATTCCCCTCAAAGAATCCCACACACACACAATGGTGTTTTTCCACAGGTCCTTATGAGTATGCTCGCGTGATTAAACACAAGGAATCACCCTAATCTCCTTACACAATAAGATCGTGCCCTTCGTCAAATCGGGATTTTGGGTTTCACGATATCGTGATTTCTGTTGTCAAGTTTCTTGTCTCTTCAACCTCTGAAACCCGAAATGTCGAATTGCCGAAATATTTGGCCGCATCCTCCTCCACAGTTGTGTCGCGTTTCGTGACTTCGGGAATTCTAGAGTAAAGAACCCCGACCTCTTGTCTTCGAAACTATCGAAATGTCGAACCCCGATGCATTCAGCAAAGGTTGGCTCCCCAACGAAACTTTTTGTCGATTCAGAGTTTCAGACTTCACGATTTCACGAATCCTGATGTAAGGCTTCTCAACTCTCCAACCTTCAAAACCCCGAAACGATCAACAAGGTTTGACTCTGCCTATTGATGAAGACACACCACCTCTCCACTCTAATGTCTTCTATCTCTAACGTGGACTCTTGCCACATGTCACTCTTCCTGGCTTTCGGGACTTGAACAAGCCTTCAACTGTCGTTCCCCTACCACTTCAAAATCCCGAATTCTGAAATGGCGCCTTCTACGAAATCAACGGCTAATATCCTCCCTTTAGATCCGACGACCCACGTTATTTTGGGCTTCCGGGTACCAAGAGTTTGAGGCTCTTGATTTCAAACCACTATCTTCTCAGGTTCCCAAACCCTGAAACACCAAAATCCTAAAACGCCACTTCACCAATACTTCATGTTTCACAACTTCGGGGTTTCTTATGTGAAGTGCCCCGAATCCTTGTCAACGGGAATGTCGAAACCCCGATCCCCGAAATGCCGAAATGCCACTTCAAGGATATTTCGGGTTTCGCAACTTCAGGGTTTTCAATGTAAAGGCCCCTGGCTCCTTGTCATCAAGATTTTCGGTATTCCAAATCCCGAATTACCGAAATCCCAAAATTCCACACTTAACAATCCTTTTCATGATCTGGGAGTTAGAGTGACCAAGGATTTTGGCTTACACTCCGGAATTACAAATTCTGAATCCCTGAAATGATCTGATGACTCACAACAGATCACGATCAACGGTCCACGTTGATTCTTGATACCAAAGTGATGGATTCGTCCAATCCTTATCCACCTTGCAGCTCCTCTGGATCCTACTGTCCTTGCAATTTCGTGAGTTTTCCACGGAGAATTTCAACCACTCGTTTCCTCCTGGATAACTTCTACGAAATGAACCAACATTCTTCCACTGGAACTTAGCTTATGCGCGATAATTTCGCTCCCTCCCTTTGAACACTTCAAAGGTACTAATCCTCCTGATCTTTCTCTTACAAACTCAAGTCTCGAAAGGACTCCTGCACGCATTCTTTGTAGCAATCTTTCAAATACTTTTGTGTATTTGATTCTTCGACTCTGTGCACTCTCACAACAACAATCCTTCACTCTTCAACCTTAGTTGATAAATTCTAAGGCTTCAACTAGTTTGCACACACCTTGCACGGCTCCTGTGCTTCACCTACACTTATGCTGGAATGAGAACAATGGTATCCCTCCTGAGCTTTCTGAGATAGACTCAGAACCCTTGTCAATGCACACCTTGCAGACGTTTCACTGCAGTCCTTGCAGGAACTCTCTCAGGAAGAGAAACAATTGAAACTCATTCTTCTCTCTCAGACTTCATACATTCAACACAAAATACCAACAAAGGCATAACAAAGAGAAAAAACAACGGTAAGCATACCATTCAGCATATGTAAACAACAAACATCATAACACCATGAATTATGAGTCAAGGCTTCATATATTAACTCAAATACTCCTGTACATGGGTTCTTATCTACAACTCTCTGCTACGGCTCTCTTTTTCTTTTATGTGCTAATGATACAATAATACAAGGGTGAGGGTGTCTATATCAGTTTTCCCTCCTACTCTCTAAACTGTCTAATCTATGAATCCAAATCTACCTACTTTCATTAATTACGTATAAATGCTTTTACATACTACAGATGAGAGCAATTCTCAAGATCTATTTACAACATCTAAGACATAAATGTAAGTATGCTTCCCCAGCTATCACATTAATATCCGCTTCATTAATTTTTCAAAAACATTTCAAAATGTGTAAAATGTGTGTTGTGCTTCTCCAGCTATCTTTCGCCTTATGCTTGCTTGGCTGGCTGCTTACGATGCTCCTGCATCAACTACTCTTTGTTTGGCTATCTAGCCTAGGGTTTTCTTCCAGAGTGATTCTCTGTCAAGTTTAAGGTGCTCGAAGGGTGGCTTTGGCCTATGGTTGGGTGACTATAATGATATTGTCAATGGTAAAATGAGCACATCCATTATATTCTAACAAAAAGTACTTCATTGTCAGTGCCCACTCCTCCACACAATTGCAATATCATAATGAAGGTGGAATATTTACAAATGCTATAATGAAACAATAAAGAAAGGTCATCTAGTAGTGTACCCTAATAAAGAAGTCATTGCTAGTCCATAAGGATACCCTGCATGTGATCTACTATGTGCCTTATATAGACAACATAATCATCAAAAACATGTTCTTAAACATTGTTGAGGAGTTCCTCGATTACAAGAAAAATGGCCCATCTTTAGAGATGAACGATGATTCCCATGATTATGTGGTTGATAACAACATTGCATGCACCTTCTTTGGAGATGAAGACATTGCATGTTCATTATTTATCGACATCTAAGAAGGAATATTAATGACAACATTTCTCCCTCTTGCAATCAATGACAACATTTCATTTTTATTGACATCCAAGAAGGAAAATTATAGTTTAAGAGAAACACTAACCACTCTGAGTAAAAAGATGTCATCTTTATAAATGAATTAACACCATCATCTCCTAATGAAAACTTAACATTACAAGGTCCATCTCTAAAGATGGGCCATTTTTTCTTAATGTCCATAAATGCAAAACCATTTGTAACCATAAGCATAACAACATCCTAACTCCTCATTTGAGCATGTGAGTTATATAATTGGTTCTAGAATGTGAAATCTGTGTCCACGCATTTCAATTTTTCATGTAGTTGCATATACAACATTATTTATGAGTTCTTGGAAGCTCTAGGTATAAGGCCAATTTGAATTACGACCAGTTGTTCAATATTTCAATAGAGATAATTATAATTGTGGTGCTACATTTGATAGGCAACATTAGGAAACAATAATTATTGGAGCACAATGTATGGAGCTTAAGCATGAACATCAAGGCATGCATCACTAAGCACATTTCCCAACAACTAGCACACACATTACACAAAAGAAGCAACTCTAAGTGACCCCTTGATGCCTTCTTGTCATGTAGAATTTTAGCACTACAAGGAATATAAAAGCCTTAGAAGTTATGTCTATTTAATTTCGGTAATATGATTAGTCATATAATATAATGGTATTGAAATTTTAGGAAGCATAAATATTTTGATGTAAATTGGATATTAATAATTACAAGATAAAGTTGTTAATATAAATGGAACAATAATAACTACAAGTTAAAATTTTGATATAAATGGGATATTAATAAAATTATAAGTTAAAGTTGTTGAATGCCTTAAAAGCGAGATGTTAATCTCCAATTAAGTGGAATTAGCCCATTATATATGTAATTATACATGTGTTTGTATTATATATGTAATTTTGTTGTATTGATGACTTAACCAAACTTTACATTGGTGTCCTTTATTTGGATCATGAACACTAGCAATGGTGGCATTGGCATAAAAAATCACACAGAGGATATATTTCTTGGACCTACTTTGTTGCAGACCTTTATGAATGATTTGACACTGAGACACATCATTTGGCTCATTTGACCAAGTTGAAATAGTATGGTATAGTGGAATAATATATCGGTGCCTTTGATCAATTGGCTTTCTAAACTGAAGGCGTGTCAGACACCTTTTTTTGCGAATGATTTATTAGTGGCCTTGAGGATGACATATGAGTTCATGTCCTAATGGCACACCCCCCAACCTGGCTTTCCACTACTCACCATGCCAAGGACGTAGAAGGAATAGAGACATAACAATCCATATGCACCATCCATTTGATTAAAGCATTTTTCCTTTTCAATAGCAGAATTTGGTTCAGTCTCAGTTCTCCTTGTGATCCTGTATAGGATTTTACTTTGCAAGATAAAAACCACCCATGTTTTCCAATCATAATAGTTGAATTGTGTGAGTATTATCTACTGAGAATGATCCATCATGTCTAGTGCACTCTAATTTGTTCCTTCCACCTACAAACATGTATACTACTCCCTTATATTCAACCTCATTTTGATACCATGTAAGATTCAACTAATCAACTTGTAAGAGTATCTAGACTATAATTGAGAAGCAATACAACTAACAATTTGAGAGAATCGAAGAGAAGAAGAAGAATTGGAGCAATATAATTCTCATTAACCTATAGGAAAAAGATTCATCTAAAGATGAAAAAAATAATTACAATATAATGCATTTGAATGTAATATATAAGAATTAGTCATACAACTATAATAAGATTAACAACAAGCAAAATATGAGAGAACATGCTCTAATTAGCCAATTCTTTTTCATGATAGAGTTAACTCAGATTTTACTAGCCAATTGGAGTAAACTAATTCATAATAGTCGAGTAGACTAAACTAGATCCTAGAAAATCGGATCTACTCCTCAAGTGTATTGTCAGAGAGAAAATTATGCATGTGAGGAAAAATGATGCATGTACACCAACATTATCAACATTATGGAAAAAAAAAAAATTGAAAAAATATTCCAAATCTAAAATTAATAAATATTGCATTAATCACGTGACAAAAAACATGCCCTAGAAGGTTCTTCATTATATCCCATCAATCCACACTTTTAGTGACTGTTCAAATGCAAAAAATCATTAGATGTAGAGTTTATTCTAAAACCAATTAAGTAACATCTTATTGTAGATGTAATTTAAAGAATTTAATAAAAAACTTATAAAACCAATTAAATGGTCTTTGGTTGTTGATGTAATTTAAATAATTTTAATTAAGTTTTATTAAGTTAGTATAATTTTTATTAACTTTTAT
>ML793860.1:142366-156356 GCA_009831015.1 Picea engelmannii | reverse complement strand
GATCCAACACTTTGTTCGTTGGCGGGCGTTATCCAGAAGTCCGGGAGGAAATCCGAGGTGTAGAAAGTGGTAGAATTGGGGTTGCATAAGCCCTGAGGAGAATTCGTCGAGGGGCAAGGAGGAATGGGGATGATGGTGTTTTTAGCCATATCAATCGCCCCATCTCTTCTTCTTTTTTCAACCTAGCCACCAACACTTTCACAACGTTGATGATGTTGTAGTTCCAGCGGTCCTCTATGCTCAGTGGCCTCACGAAATTGGGAGGAAACCACAAAACGAAGGAGTCCAAACATCGAGGGATTATTCTCATCCGACTCTTTTTGCAATTTTCTTGGCATTACAGTATTTAAAAATCATTGGCTCAAGCCTTACAATTTAGATCTAGTGCTCGGTTCGTCCTTAATTTGTCAGTTGAAGAGATAGGGGTACATGTGCCTATGGTATCACTATTTGAAGAAATTAAAAAGATGCTAAACGTTGTTGTAAATTTTGAGATCTTTGTTTTGAGCTTGAGATTTCATTCATTATAATTTTTCAAAGTTACGTAAACACGTAGTTGTGTTTTATTTGTATATTTATTGTAAATGGCAGAGTTAAGGATTGGTGATCTCCTAAGTCCCCATGACTATCACACACGGAAACTTAATATGCACCAATTGTTGCAATAAAAAGGGCTTTGGAAAATGTTAGTCGAGGCTCATCTCGTGTTCACCAAGGAAGTCGAGAGGTTCGCTTATCGAAATAAAATTGATGAATCCATGGGACTCATTGGTTTACATGTGTAAGATACCCTCTTGTTCCACATCGGTGATTGCAAAACTCCAAAATCAAGTTTGGACAAATTGCATTCCTTATTTGGAAAAGTAAATTAATTTCGATCCCTGCAATTGGAAGCAGAGTTGTCATCAATGGTACCCGATGAGAATGCATCGATTGAAGAGTGTCTTACGAAATTCAGGTTACTGGTGACACAGTTAAAAGGGTGTGGAAAAACTAAATTAGATGAAGAATGCATCTTCTTGATTTTATCCAAGCTAAAAGGTCCTTATCACATATTTTCTTCTTCATTTTATTCTACTATGGATGCACTTGGAAGTGAGTTTAAAGTGCCTTCCTTTGAGCTTTTCTGTGAGCGTCTTACTAGAGAAAAATATAATTATATTACTCAATTAGATTCTCTTTTTGGCTCTAACAATAAGGCTCTTATGGATTATACCTCCAAAACTAAGAAGAAGAAATATTCTACTCAATCTGGTGAGTCTACCTCCAAGCCTCAGCATAAAAATAAAAAATATTTTCCTCCATCCAATTCTAGTGATTTTTCCTCCAAGAAAAGGAAGAAGAAGCCAAGTGACATCTGCAGCTTATGTTGTGGACTCGGGCATGTTGAATCCAAATGCTGGTTGAAACTTGAAGCTTTGAATGAAGCCATGAGGAAACATAAGATTTCAGTTCCCAAACCTTCTTATGCTAGTAAAGGACATGCTTTATCATCTCAAGTCATGTATGCATCTTCAAACAGTTGGATACTTGACTCTGGTGCTTCACATCACGTGACTCATTCTCATGAGTTGTTTACTTCTACATCTGAATGTAGCATTCCACAGATTGCAGTTGGAGACACTACATAGATGGATGTTTGTGGATCTAGCATAGTGCAATTAGATAAAGGGTGCATTAATGATGTTCTTCTTGTTCCTAACACCTCAAATATTCTCTCTATCTATCAGATTTGTCATTCTAGTATTGGGAAAACAATAGTGCTTTATCCTAATGATGTAATCATTCGAGAACTACAAAATATAGACATTGTTGTTGCATCTGTAAAAGTTGATCATATCTCTCGACTGTACAAGTTTTCTTCTTTTGAGTCTTCCTTTGGTTCCTTTTTCATTGCACATGTTGATGCTTTGAGTGCGATTTGGAATGAAATATTTCAACATATCAACTACAGATGTTTGCAGCAGTTGAGCACACAAAAATTAGTGCTTGGTCTTCCTAAATTTTCTTGTACTTATGGAGCTTGTCTAAGTTGTGTCCTTGGAAAACAACATCAAGATCATTTTCCTAAAGGAAAATCCTTGTGTACTACAACACTTCTTGAGTTGGTACATAGTGATCTCATGTCATTTCCAACTCGCTCATTTTCAGGGACTAGTATGCACTCACTTTCATTGATGAATTATTACATCTCTCTTGCATATACTTTCTTATGTAAAAGAGTGAGGTATTTTCTACTTTTAAGGACTTCAAGGCCTTTCTTGAGAAGCAATCATCTCTTTTTCTCAAGAAACTATGCACAGATAATGGGGGGGAATACGTCAATGAGACATTCACATATATTTGTAGAGAACATGGCATTCAACATCATCTCTTTGTTCCCTACATCCCTCGACAAAATGACATTGTTGAAAGAAAGAACTGGACCCTGAAGGAAATGGAAAAATGTATGACTTGGTCCAAGAACATGGCACCTTCTCTTTGGGATGAGGCAGTAAATTGTTCAAATTATATTTAGAATAGGGTTCATCATAGGGAAGTTCTACATAAGACTCCAAAGAAAGATTGGAGCCATGTTAATCCTGGTCTTTCTATTTTTAGAGTATTTTGAAGTCTAGCATGGGCCTTGATTCCAATGGAAAAGCGCAATGCTATGGTGAATAAGAGAGAGCCATTAATATTCATTGGTTACTGTGAGGATATGAAGGCATATAGGTTATTTGATCCTATTTTCCTAAAGAATTCTTCTTTTGAAGAGCCATCTGTTTTGGTGAAGGCTTCAACCCCACATCAGATACTTCTCCATCCTCGGATTGTAATTTTCACAATGGTGTTGAACATCTTCCCAGTTTTTGTTTTATAGAAGATGATGACGATGACCATTTTGAAGATGAAAATCATCTAGAATAAAATGTTCCACCCACACCAACAGAGCATGAGCAGCCTGAACAGGAACAACTTGCTCAAGAACATGAAGAACTTGACCAAGAACCACATCTCAGGAGGATCTTTCGTGAGACAAAGAGGCATGACAAGTATGGCTATGAGCCAACTAATTTTACCTATTCTTCCACAGTTCGGTCACAAACAACATTTATCTCTCTTTTGAATCATATTATCTCAAATGATCCACAACAATTTTCTGATGCTATTGGGATACCTGAATGGGATGGTTCCATGACAGAGGAGTATTTTCATTCATGGAGATTGACACATGGGATCTCATTCCTCTTCCTAGGGGACGAAATCTAGTTCATTGAAAATAGGTCTATAGGACCAAATATGCAACATATTGCTTTGTTGACAAGCATAAGGCACGTCTTGTGGCTAAGGGATTTAACAGGTTGAACTGATTGATTACTCTGAGACATTTTCTCATGTTGCCAAGATGAATTCTACACGCCTTGTTCTTTCTCTTGTTGCGTTCAAAATCTATTCAGTATACCAAATGGATGTGAACAATGCCTTTCTGCATGGTGATTTACATGGGGAAATACACATGGAGCAACCTCCTGGTTTTGTCCAGGATTCTTCTATAGTTTGTAGCCTCTTACATTCTTTGTATGGTGTCAAGCAAGATCCTCAAGCTTGGTATGAGAAGATGGATATCTTTCTTATTTATTTAGGGTTTTATCTTTGTCATTCTGATCCTAAAGTTTACACTCAGAGGCAGAGCATTGATATCTTGATTCTGGTTTTGTATGTAGATGATTTAATTCTCACAGGGAGTTCTTCATCTAGATTCAGAGGATCCGGAAAGAGTTGATGGGACAGATTGATATGATAGATCTAGAACTTTTGCATTATTTTCCCGGTCTGCAGGTTCTTCAGTCTTCCAAAGGAATCTCCATTTTTCAGCAGAAGTATGTGCTTGATTTACTTCAATGATTTGGCATGGTTGATTGTAAAACTGCCCCTACTCCATTTCAGTGAGGAGTTTCCCTTTCTTCAAGTATCTCCTCACCACATGTCAATCCTTCGTTGTTTCGACAACTAGTTGGTAGTTTGTTGTGTTTGAATCATACACGTCCTCACCTCTCTTTTGCAGTAGGACTCGTCTCTTGATTCTCTCAATATCCTCATGAGATTCACTGGAATGCAACAAAGAGAATTATGAGGTACACTCAAGATACTATCAATTTTGGCATTCATTACTCTTCTGGCACTTCTCATCTTGTGGTATTCACTAACTCTAATTGGGTTGGTTCGATCGATGATCGAAAGTCCACATTTGGATGCATCTATTCTCTTTGCTTCGCTCCTATTACATGGTCTTGCAAAAATCATTCTGCAACTTCGTTATCCTCTACAGAAGCTGAGTATCGTGCTACAAATATTTTTGGTCGGGAGTTTCTTTGGCTTCAACAACTACTAATAGATTTTGGTATTCATCGGGATCATCCTAGACCATGCTTTGGTGTGATAATCAGAGTTCCATACGCATTTCTCGCAGCCGAGTGGAACATCAAAGGACAAAGCACATCGAGCTCTGCATGCACTTCATTAGACGACTCATCCAGGATGGTCTTCTCAGGTTGGAGTATTTGTCTACTGAAAGGAAAGTTGTTGACATCTTCACTAAACCTTTAACATCGCCTTGTTTTCTTCAGTTGCGATCAATTCTTGGAGTGAAGGAAGTTGTCTCTGGGGGTTATATTGAGACCTACTATCTTCATTTTTTTATGTTGTTTTCTCTCTTTATGGGAGGATTTTTTTCCTACATGTTTTCTCCTTTTCTCCAATAATAACAGTTTGTATTTGGGTACCTTAACAGGCTTAGCAGTCAGGACCCAATTTTAAGTTTTTCTTGTACTTCCCTCAGTTTCACTTATGTGGGCGGGTTGATGTATAAGTTTGCTTAGGAAAAGTCATCTTTCTTGGTTGTTTGTGGACTCACACCATGTGATTCTTTGACTAATCATTGGAGTGGGTGAATTACCCAACCATCCCTTTGTCTTATTACTCCAATGGGTGAACTATACATCTACCTCCTCTAAGTGTTGTCTCCTGTGAGACTATTATAAATAGAGGAGATCTTTATTGTAATAATTTATAGCAGATATAATAGATAAGTCTCTCATTTGTAGAAGGTCATTGGTATTTTCATTTGTCTTGAGCCTTTGATATTTTTATTCTCAATATCTACAAATGGAAGGAGCTCTAAGCTCTTTCTCATTTTCTAACTAGTCACCTAGACCCATGTCTTATTTTGAGGGCAAAACATCAATTTAGGTATTTCTTTGCATTGTTGGAGAAGGTGAGTCATCTTTGTTGTTGGAATTTATAACAATAAGAACACTAGAATGATGGAAAATCACCACAGACATCCCAATAGGTGTGCCTTATGTGAGAAAAAAATACTTAAGAGAGTAGTCTATAGACATGAAAAACATTGTGATGATGGTGAGGAATGCTTATCTCTATTTGAAATAAGGTGGGAGGCCTAGACAAAACACTGGGAACAAAATCATTCTGCTTGATGCAAAGGCAATTCATTAATGTAAATCCCCAATTAGAAAGTTCAAATTAATATATTTAGGCTTGAGGAAGTCGAAGAGAATATTAGAGTCCTATAGGATGGATTTAAGATCTTAAAAATTGAGTTAGAGAAAAGATCCAGTTTCAAGGATCTAAGGAAATCAATATCCCTTACTCCCTCTATTGTCTCTCTTGTTATGGACCAAATGGAAGCATGGGAAGAGGACATTCTGTAGAAAAACTTTAGACAAGCAAGGAAATAGACTTCAACGAAAACAAGAAGAACACCCCTAGCAGGTATGGTACCAACAATATTTGAATTTTTTTAATGTTTAACTAGGACAATATGTCGTGTTGTATACAAACCATGTACTTAGCTACATGAACAAAATGTTTGAAGAACTTTGAAGTCTACAAGGAATTCGTGATGCTTAAATTTTGTATGGATATGCTAGTAGGTTCAACACCATCTCATTTTAATACAAAAATAATATGTTTTAATTTGTTTCGTAAAATTAATTGTACATGTAAATGCACTTAACTAATTTATAAATTTCTAAAAAATCCATGATTGAGTTGATGTAATTAACTATGTGGGAAAAATATGGGAGATGATTAAAACAACTTGGACTCAAGATAACCAATGACCATTATGCTCCTTTTCTATCTGAAAAACAATAATGGAAAGTTTTAATCTATTAGTAAAGTTATTTTTATTTCATGAAATTGTATAATTTAGAGACAATTGTTCTCAAAAGTGTTGGAAAAATTTGGTATCATCAAAATTTACAATTTCTATTGGTTTGAACGCCAATTTAAATAATTACATTACTCGATGACTAAAAATTATTATTTGACAAGTTATGGAACTCCTTTCTATTAATCAAATGAAAAATAAATTATGGATTTATGGGACTCCTATCTATTATCACTCCAGGAAACTCTCCTAGGTTGTATATCAGAGATGCCTGGTAACTTAATCTTTTTGGTAATTATTTTCTCAATAATGGGTGTGGGTTCTGATCAAGATGAATATCTTAACCACTGGCTTGTATCTTCAAGACAGTCTAGCTATATTCATGCAATACAAGGCCTTCAAGAGCTATTATTAAATAGGTTTGTAAATCAAATGGATAAGAAAACTAATCAGTTAACCAGAACACACATAGACAATATATATGATGGGTCAACAAAATAGCCAAAGATGCTTATGATTCTTGCTTAACAGTCAAAAATTAAGATGACAGTTACCATGGGACCATTAAAGATAGACAAAAGAATGATTTCTACTCATATGCGTAGACAAAGATGAAGGAGAGTCTGACCATAACAAATGAGAGAAGCTTGCAGGCTTAATATATTAAAGAAAGTGTCTCTTTACAATAACAGTAGATTATAGAACTCAAAATCGAACCCTGTGTTCATCATATGTTCTTGGCTTTATAGCATTTTACAAACTGTTTCCAGATCCTAGATTACTAGATCGAATTTTGCCAAAAATAGGAAATCAATAGCTAGCCCAAGTAGACTAGATCAATTCAACTTCTCGACTTATCTTTTTGTTCTTCAGATTCTTGGCAGGTGTAGTGAGCCTTCTGAGTCTGTTGGATCTCATGTGATATGGGAGAAGTCGAACTTGACACCTGTTGACAATCAAACAGTCTTATATCCTTGACAATAACTAACCCTTGTTTACCTTTTATGTCTTTTAAAGCATCTCCAAAACCAAAATGAACTCTTGATAAAGATGTCATTAATTATTTTCCATCGATTGGAACCATTTTTTAGGCTTTTGAACAAGAAAAACTTGGACCTGTGCAAAAACATTAGCTTTCTGCCTTATTAGTGCTTTTGGTAGCTAGAGTAAATAGAATTCGGGCCGATTAGCTACCAAAACTTCTTCTTTCGGTGGCTAATGAAAAATAGATATGTTCTCCTAAGCCACCGAAACTTGAGATTATCAAAAATTCAAAAATACCCTTCTCTTAGATCAAAACCGCCTCAGGACCGATGTTTTTAGGCTTCTGTATCTTGCTCAAAATTTGTAGGGTTACTGGCTACCTCTGGTTCCTTGCACTGAACTGCCACCTCTACAAGGGTATCAAGACAAGCATGAGCCTGGTGTTTTGAAGACATTGCTTTTTTCCTCAAAGCTCTGACCTTTTTCTTCAAACCCTGAGCTACTCTCCATAAGTTGTTGTAGTCCTTTACGATATTGTTTTTCTTTTTCTTCTCCTTTATGCTTTCATGGGCTAGTCTTTCCAAAGATGAGTTGCTTTCTGCAAAGTTTTTTGAGAGAGTTTCATACTTGGTTTTTATTACCCTTTCTAGCACTTCTTGCTTAGCTAGCTTCTTCTTAAATTTCTTGATTTCTTTTGATTTATTCTGCTTCACTCGTTTTCTAGATGAGGCATCTGCAATTTGTGGTTCTTGTTCTTCTCAAGGTGTAGGTGATGGAAGATTCTCATAACTTGTTGTGTATATATCCACAAAAGCATAATTGTCATGCCCTGTGGTAACTGAATCTTCGTGCCCTATTTCAAACTGCTTCTCTTCATTCTTTGAGTCTGTGTAAGGAAGATTTAGAATGTTTTAGTTCACTGGGGATTCTTTGGCCTCTTCTTTTTCACTGTTGAAATTCAATTTCTTCTTACTTTTTCCCAACTTAGGGTAAGGAGAGGGTTGATTGACTGGGGTTGGAGAGATAGCTCTCCTCCTCCTCTTTCCACTTCTGGGAGTGGAGGACTTCTTGGAATGAGGACTCTTTTTTCCCTCTGATTGAACCTCAGTCTGGGAATCATTCCAGAATAAGAAGTAATTCCACTCTTTACCTTTTATTTGCAGCAGCTCACAAACCAATAGTTTGATTAAAATATGGTGAGATAATCTACCTGCAACTTGACTAGGCTTGGCCTTGACTTGATGAGCCATCTTGGATAATCTTCGATAGAGGAAATAAGGCAGATTGAGTGGGTTTCTACCAGTCAAATGGTTTATAAGTTTAAAATGGTAAATCATCACCCTGTTGTATCGCCCTTCACAAGCTATATAAACAATTATAGATTTCAATAACTGTTGCCATTTCTCTTCAAGGAAAGATATAGGAATATCTTTCTTCCATATCAAACCCCTTTGTTCTGGTTTTAAATAGGTCATGAATTCAACATTCTTAATAACACTGGTTTTAAGCCATTTCTCTCTAGTCGTGCGAAGCTCTTTTACTTCGGCTATGAGGGCTTCATCAATCTCGAATTCATCCCAGACAATGATTGCTTTCTTTCCATCGAAAATGTAACACCCTGCATCCTTGAACATTTGACATACCTCCAGGTGTGCTTCCAGGTAACTGATATCGTTGAGCTCCTTTTTTGCAAAATTCCATGAGCACATTAAAGAATGTAGGAATGTCCTAAACTAATTTTCTTTAACATAAGTAATGCATGACCTTCCTAAGCTCTCCTTCCAGGTCATCTATCTGAGATTATATTTTATGATGTTTAACAGGAGACTATATTGGGTTGCTTTCTCACTCTGAGAATGCATGTGCCCTAGTAGTTGAGTTCTGTGGTGAATGATGATGATTTATACTCGCACTTCTACCATCCTCCCTTATGACATGATATTTGTGCTATGCTGCTTTCCTTGAATATGATTCTTTATTTATCTTCTTATGCAAGATGTTCAAGCTTTGTAATATTTGAATTTTGTTGTGGTTTTGATTCTCCCGAGATTTTATAATTCTCTCGTTGTTTTCTCTGTAGCTCAAAACATCTCTTTCTAGACTCCTCACTGTCTCCGCTAAATCTATGTTTAGTGTTTTACCTTCTCTATCCCCATTTTACTCTGTCCCTACATTACCTAAGATCACATACAACCCTTTGGCTTCCTCCTCATGGTTGTAATCTCTCTTAGCATATTCCATGTCTTTGTTCCTCATTATGAATCTTTTGTGTTCTATCTATATAGTTAATTATGCATAATTTTCGATGATTTGCAATTATGGAAAATTATGAATAACTTTATGCTCTTCCTTCTGATTGCCTATGGATTTTGTTTCCCAAATCATAATTATGGTTTCATATGTGGATTCTTTTATTCAATATATTTCCAAAGAATACTTTCTTGCTCAATTCTGAGGTTTGAGAAGAAAGTTATAGTCATGTGAAATTTGTCGTGCACTTTTCTTCCTTCTGCAAATAAACTTAGACACCAACTTTTGTCACATATAGAGGAAAATATGATGCTCCAATCACAATCTGCAACAATATGGAAATGACGACTTTGTCCTTTTTCGCCCCTTTTTCCAGACATCGAATTTTTTTAGCCCAACTCCCTATCTCCCAATCTGAGCATTTCTAGAAAAAATGCATTAAAGAAAAGTTTGTTTGTACTGCTGAGTACATGAAATGTCGAGTAAATAGAATTTTCCAAATTTTCCATCTGGGGTCCTTTTCCCTCCTCTGAAAATCCCCAAAAAGTGGCCTAAAATATTGGATTTTTCCCTATTTTGGCATCTCCACTTCAACCTCCTTGGAATACGAACATATAATTCATGGATTATTTTCATTTCTTCTCTTATGTCACTTTGTAAAAAATTCATTAGTAACGGTGCCCCTGCCACTGAGCATGACCCCGCTCTTCAAAAACCTCCAGTACACATTTTCTGGAAAATCGCTTCATAATTACCCAATGGCCCTCTTTGGCATTTCTATAGCCACTGACACTACAGAAAAAAACCAAAACACTTCATATTCTCCTGAGTTTCTTTTCTCCTGCTATGGCCAAAATACCATTTTGGCTCCAGACTTGGTTTTTTTTTTAAGATAGGGAAAATTTTGCCTATGTTTCACATTTGCTTACGTGGTTGCTGATGTGGAATTATGGATCCAAATGGAACTCTGAGGTGATGCAATATCATCGTCTTGGCCACCCTAGCTCTTACCAAAATCGATACCACTTGTGGAATTCGGTCCGATGCCTCGTCCGTAGTGGACCCCACATCGCTTTTTAGGATTTTCACTCTACCACCGAACCACCATGGAATTCCACGTCACCACTTCCATGTCACCTAAAATGTGGCAACACATCACCGTGTACGAAAACAAAATCCCCAATTTTTCCAAAATTTTGAAATTTCTGAAAATCCCCAAATTTAAAAAATGGTTAATTTTCAAATTTTCTCTTCGGATGCAATGGAATATATACAATTCAAGGCCTCCTCGACCCACATTCAACCCTATTATAGTTAAATTAACATAAATTCTTGTCCATTTAGTGATTCTTAGCACTTTTAACTTGGAATTGTTTGCCAAAAATTGGGGCTTTTACTCCAATTATAAGCACTTTATGGAAGAAAGTGCAACATTCCAGTGAGCTATCATAACCCAACAGACAGAGAAGTTTTTTGGCCTCTGTTTCTCAAGGAAGCATAAGAACATATGACAAATATTAAGCGAAATATGAACGCTGCACAGGACAGGAAGAAAAGTTATGCAGAGAAAGGAAGAACACATAGAGAATTTCGAGTGGGTGGCCATGTGTTTTCTAAAGTGAAGGATAAGAAAAGCTCACTGAAACTGGGAAGTTGCTCGAAATCGAAAAAAATCAGTTCAAGTATGGAGTTAGATTGCTTCCATTTCCAAAAATCGAAACATTTAAATCAATGCTCAACGGGATAGTCAAGATACAATATTATATAAACATATACGGTCAGAGCATTGGCATTGTTCAGGAGAAAATGTTTTGGAAATTTGGTTACAATGGTCTTGGTCTGTTCGGCTCGACTAAATACAACACTACTACAGATGATGGCAATGACATGATGTATTGAGTATAGGTTTTTCTCGCCACTTGTTGAAATATTCATCTCTAAATCATTTAGAACTAAATCGAAATACAATTATCATTCTCGGTTCCCTGATAAGAAGAATTCTTAGCGTTCCAAGCATATCACTTTGGGTTTATTGGAAACAAGGAAAGCATTTTAAATTAAATTTAAATAAAATCATCATTCCTTATTCCACAAGAAGAACAATTCTTAAGGTTCCATGTATATCACTACGACTATCAACCACAACATGCTTTGGGCTGCTACGACCACACCACGGAGAAACTTATCATTATTATCGTTGTTGACATTTAAATAATAACAAAATGTGCGATTTTACATTAATATCAATAGTGCAATCCTAAGGTAAAGGCAATTCAGATCTTCTTTAATTGTCATTTGAATGAAAATTTTAGGTTGGATATATATGTTTTTAGTACTTTTTATTTGACATTTTACTCAAATTTACACTGTCTAACTTTTTGTGAAGTGTACAAATTTTGATAAATATAATAAAGAAGGAACAAAAATCAAGAATAACTGTATAACACTCAGAGTAGAGACAATTGAAGAAGAAATGGATTTGGGGGATTATTCCTCTTGGATTTAGTCTTAAATTATGCTCCCAAAAAAGGAATTAAGAGGTCAAATGAATATGAGAATTCCAAAACTAAAAGGAAACAAGGCTTTTTTGAAAATTCAAAAGTGTATAAATATGAGCTACACACTAAAACTTCCCAATAAAGACAAAGTTAAAAATAAAGAAGGGTAAAGAAAAAACAAATTAAAATAATAACCACATCAAAAAATTACCTATTATTTTTTTAATGTTAAATTATGTTTAAATATATAAGAATAGTTTAATACAATATTTATTTAATGTGTTGTATGCATTTAAAAATACACACACACACACACACACATATATATATATATATATTCAAAATAAAATATTTTTAACTTTATATATTTGATTTAACATTAATGTTAATTTTCATATAATGTAACACTAATCTACATTCATGTTAATAATTGCAAAGATATTAATAAAAAATGTTTAAAATACTTAATCCATCATATTAAAAAGTGTTTAAAAGATGTGACTTAAAAAATTTTGTGTGAAAGGCAATTCCATCTAGATATTTTGAAAGAATTCCTTCTAGAAATTTTAAGGAGTCACTCATTATATAAAATTAAGTTTTTTTAATTTTGTTTTTAAATAAAGATATTTTATTAATATTTTATAAGTTTTTTAGTGATTTTTTTATTAATATTTTAAATTATAAATATTTCTTCAAATTCTAAAAAAAAAAAAAACATTGATCTATAAACAAAACTTTAACATCCATCTTTAAATGCATTTATAGATTAAGTAGTCATATTATGGTTCTTTTATTAATATTTTAAATTATAAATGTAAATATTACACCATTCCAACTTTACACAAAACTTTGACACTTACCTATAAAACACATTTAGTTTCTCTTGGGTGTATTCAATTATTAGATTAACTAGATATTGTAAAATTCAAAACATAACATCATTTATTCTATATAACCATTACATAGATTGTCACGAAAAAGACAAGGTAAACTATGCATATTTAGTCAATATTTTGTATTAAATTATTGATTAACTAGATATTGTCGAATTCAAAACATAACATCTATATGACTATCTACATAGATTGTCATGAAAAAAAGAGCAAAACAAGTAAATTGATCTATTCAATATTAGAAAAATTTTGATATATTTATTAAGTGATATACAATTTGATAATGCACAACCAAAAATTTATTAGAGGATAATAAATATAGGACAACCGTCCGCACGGGTGTAGATGGATTGGCAAGTGCCGTGTAAATGAAAGGAAATTTGTAAAAATGAAGTCTCATGTTTGATTCTCACCCGGATTTACTAATGCCGTATCACGCAAATATGAAAACCACCAGTTACCCCAATACAAAATAAATCAATACAAAATAAATAAATAAATATAAGACAACCAAAAATTTGGAAATTTTAATGATAACACAATGAATAAGTAAAGTTAAGTAAAATATGGAGTTAGATTGCTTCCATGTCCAAAAATTAAAACATTCCAATAGATCCAAAAGTTAAAACTTTCTAATAGATGATTTCAATAATTAAAACATTTTAATAGATTGTCTGGATAAAATAGTTTATATACAATATTATTTTGAAGAATTACAGTGATTTTGGTCTTAGCTCCGCATAATTTCACGCAGATGATACCAATCGGACGGACGATGTTTTGAGCATAGGTTTGAAGGCATTTTAAATTAAATTGAAATACAATTGTCATTCCTCAAAGAATTGTTAACGTTTCCATGTACATTATCATTCCTGTGCTGTGCTGTGGGTTTATTGACAGCAACGAACGACAGCGTGCTTTCGGCTCCCACGGCCACACCATGGAGAAACCTATTATTATTACGGATGAAATTTAAATAATAATAATATCTTCAGTTCAATCCTGAGGTAAAGGCAACCCCTGTAGCCGGAATCCATGAATTACCAGAAATGAATTGACCGACTGTAAATCGGGCCGCCTCCGTGGCGCTTGTGATAACATGAAATCCCGGCCAACTGACACGGTTTGATGTTCTTGCACCCACGCCTGTGTTCGTGTACTCGCCATAGTACAAAGTTTGAAGCGCAAAG
>ML793860.1:65549-90333 GCA_009831015.1 Picea engelmannii | reverse complement strand
CGCCATCCTAATTGTGCTCTGATAACTGTTGTTGTAAGCGAACTCTACTAGAGGCAAGAATTCCTCCCAACGCTTTTGTTGGTCCATCACGTACATGCGTAACATGTCTTCCAAGGTTTGGTTCGTACGTTCTGTCTGTCCATACGTCTCTGGGTGATACGCAGTACTAAAGTTAAGTTGGGTTCCCAAGGCCTCTTGGAAACTCGTCCAAAATCGTCCAGTAAACACCAATCCTCGATCGAATATAATCTTTTTAGGCACGCCATGCAACCTCACAATCTCACTGATGAAAACTCTCTCTATGTCAAGTGCCTGATATGTTGTACGCACGGGAATAAAGTGAGCACTCTTTGTCAGAGTGTCTACTACTACAAAAATCGAGTCGTGTCTCCTTTCCGTCAGTGGCAATCCAACAATAAAATCTATCGATATAACTTCCCATTTCGATTCCGGAATGGCATGTGATTGAAGTAATCCTGCCGAGTGTCTATGTTCAGCCTTTACCTGCTGACACTCAAGACATCTAGCCACAAATTTAACTATGTCGGCCTTCATTCCTTTCCAAAAGAATAATGGTTTGAGGTCTTCCCTCATCTTCGTAACTCCCGGGTGAGCCATGTAAACTGCTCTATGAGCCTCGCTCAATATCAACCTCCTCAACTCGTCGTTTGGCGGTACGTAAATCCGACTTCTAAACCTCAATAAACCATCGCTATCAAGTGAATATCCCTCATAACGTGGTACCATCTTTGTGTTTCGTCCGCTAAAATCCTTGACTTCTGTGTACCAGTCATCATCACGCTGTAAGGTGAGAATCTTCTCACGTAGATTTGTTTGAAGAGGTAACACCGAAAAGATGCGTGGCCTCCGACTCAAGGCACCCGCCACTCGGTTCACTGTTCCCTTTATGTAAGTAATCTCGAAATCGTATTCGCTAAGCAATTCCGACCAACGCCGTTGTCGCGCGTTCAGGTCGCTTTGCGTAAAAATGTGTTGTAGTCCACAATGATCAGTCTTTAATTCAAATTTTCATCCAATAAGGTAGTGTCTCCAAACCTTCAAGGCATAAACGATGGCTAATAACTCCAAATCGTGCATCGCGTAGTTCTCCTCATGCCTTCTTAGCTTCCTCGAAATGTAAGCAATCACTCGTCCATCCTGCATCAAGACTCCGCCTATGCCTTCCTTGGATGCGTCAGTGCATACCAAGAAGTCTACGTCCATGTCAGGGACCTTTAGTATCGGCGTGGTTGTCAACAACTCTTTAAGCCTCCGAAATGCTTCCGCACATTTCTCGGTCCAAACAAACTTCTTGTTTTTCTTCTGCAATTCCGTGATCGGATTTGCTATCTTCGAAAAACCCTCGACAAACCGTCGATAGTATCCTGCTAAGCCCATAAAACTATGCACTTCTGTGACATTCGTCGGTGCAGGCCATTCCATAATAGCCTCAACCTTGGTTGGATCCACGGCGATACCCTCGCCGGAGATGACATGCCCTAAGTAGTGAATCTTCGATTGGTAAAAAGAGCATTTGGACAACTTCCCATACAATTTGTGTTCTCGTAAACATTGTAGTACCAAGCGCAAGTGCTCGTCATGCTCCTCCGTCGTCCAAGAGTAGATCAAAATATCGTTAATGAATACTTGGACGATACTATAAAGGAATAGTTTTATTCGGTGCTTAATTTTGAGAAAAGGTTAACATTAATCATATAAGAACACTATTCAACTCATTATTTAAATTTCATGAGCACGTAAGTTTTCATGAGCACATTAAAGAATGTAGGGATGTCTTAAAGTAATTTGCTTTCACATAAGTAATGCATAACCTTCCTAAGCTCTCCTTCCATGTCATATAACTGAGATCATCTTTTATGATGTCTGACATGAGACCAACTTGGGATGCTTGCTGACTCTGAGAATGCATGTGCCCTAGTAGTTGAGTTATGTGGTGAATGTTGATGATTTCTACTACCACTTCTACCATCCTCGTTTATGGCATGATATTTGTGCCATGATGCTTTTCTTGAATATGATTCTTTATTTATCTTCTTATGCAACATGTTCAAGCTTTGTAACATCTGGGTATTGTTGTGGTTTTGATTCTCCTGATATTTTATAAATCTCTCATTTTTTTCTCTATAGCTCAAAACATCTATTTGTAGGCTTCTTAGTGTCTCCACTAAATCTATGTTTCATGTTTTTCCTTCTCTATCCCCATTTTACTCAGTCCCTACATTACCCAAGATCACATACAACCCTTTGGCTTACTCCTCATGGTTGCAATCTCTCTGATCATCTTCCATCTCTTTGGTCCTCATTATGAATCTTTGGTGTTCTATCTATACCCCTTAATTATGCATAATTTTTTATAATTTGCAACTATCGAAAATTATGCATAATTTTATGCTCTTCCTTCTTATTTCTTATGGATTTTTTTGCCCATATCCCAAGAGTTGCATCAGCAAAGCAAGCCAAGGAGGAATGAGGCATATTACAAATCTCTTATCAAGGTATGGACAAAGTAAAGACTTCAAGACTACAAATTCTTAGAAGAGATTTTGAAACTCTGTCAATGAAAGATTTAGATTCTGTACATTCCTTTTATACCCATGTCATTGACTTGATAAATCAGATTAAGTCTCATGGTGAAACCATAGAAGACAGAAAATTTATTGAGAAGGTACTTAGGAGTCTTCCTTCTAAGTTTGATACTCTAGTTGTGACTCTAGAAGAGAGAAAAGACTTGAGTCAGTTTAGTCTAGATGAACTGCAAGCTTCCCTCATTAATCATGAACACAGATTGAATAGGTCAAGTATGTCATTAGAGAATGCATTTTCCAGGTAGTCATATATAAGTCGTGGAAGAGGAAAGGGGAGAGTTAAATCTAGAGCAAGAGGAAGAAGTTATGTCAGAGGTGGGCACAGTAGAAGTCCTAGAAATACTGGTGGAAGAGGTCAAAACAAAAATACCAAACAGTCAAGTGGTCAGAGAACTAACAAATCAAAGATTCAGTGTCATTATTGTAAAAAGTATGGACATTATGCATATGAGTGCAGGAAGAAATAGTCTAATCAGAACAAGCAAAGTCAATATCAGTCAAATAGTGCAAATAACCAAACCCACCCTATGTTTATGGCACGCGTTGAGGAAATGCCTATAGTATCCCTAGTTGAATGCGATGTTGCTCAAGCAAGTCCATGTGACATATGGTATTTAGATTTAGGCTGCAGTAATCACATGACAAGAAACATAGAATTGTTTTCTAGTTTGGATGAGTCGGTCCAAACCAAGGTTACACTTGGAACAAATATACAAGTCATTGTCTTAGGCAAAGGGAGTATAAACATTTTAACTAAGCAAGGAGAACAAAAAGTTATGCCTGATGTATATTATGTTTTTTGTCTAAAGCATAATCTGATGAGCACATGACAATTGTTACAAAAAGGATACGTAAACTACATGTAAGATAATGGATATATGCCCAAGCAATCGACTTATTGCAAGAATCCAGATGACAAGTAACTTAATGTTTCCATTGACATTGAAGCCATCCAAGAAGAAGAATACAACGCTAGTTTTTGGTAAAACAAAATATGTGCAGTTAGACATTGTATTCACAGCAGAAAGTGTGCACAGTTCCAATGAAGAAAATAGTGCGCGAAGTACTAAGAAAGGAGAAAGTGGCATAGAAATGAAGGCAACTTTCCAATCTGAAGTATAGGATGATTCCTGGTTATGAAATTTCAGATTTGGAAATTTTAACTTTGGAGGTCTAAATATGCTACACACAAAGGATATGATAAAAGGTTTTCCATTGATTGAAAAACCAAAAAGGATATGTGAAGGTTGCATATTTGGCAAGCAACACAGAGAATAATTTCCAATTGGAAAGTCTTACAGAGAAAAAGCTCCACTGGAAATAGTACATTCAGGCATTTGTGGACCAATGCAAACTCCATCTATAGGAGGCAATACTTCTTTTCTGACATTTATTGATGATTTCTCAAGAAATACATGGATTTATTTTCTAAAGAATAAATCTGATGCATTCAGTTGTTTTTAGTAGTTTAAATCACTTGTGGAGAAGCATAGTGGTTTTCTAAGAGCTGATAGAGGAGGAGAATACATTTCAAGAGAATTTCAGAAATTTTGTAAAGTTCATGGCATTTACAAGCAATATACTGCACGATATACACAACAACAAAATGGTGTCGCAGAGAAAAAGAACAGAACCATCATGGAGATGGCACCCAGTATGTTGGCAGCCAAACATTTTTCAAATGAGTATTGGGTTGAGGCAGTAGCAACTGCAGTATACATCATGAACAAATGTTCGACAAAGAGTGTGAAGAACGGAGTTCCTCAAGAAGCCTAGACATAATTAAAGCATAATGTGGCGTACTTAAAAGTTTTTTTGTTGTGTCGCATACGCACACGTTCCAGATGAACTAAGAAAGAAGTTGGACAACAAAGGATAAAAATGTATATTTTTTGGGTATTCTGAAGAAACAAAAGGATACAATTTGTATGACCCTGTCTCAAGAAAATTCATAATCAACCGCGATGTTTAGTTCGTGGAGAATGAAGCATGGGATGGAAGCATAGAAAAGTCAGTCAAAATTATTGATCCAATGGATCATGATGACAAGGAAGATGAAGTGGTTCAAACACCATGCACATTTCAGTGCACATTCCCTTCTATACCTGGCACTGCGACGCAAATCAAAGTGCAGAATACTCCAGTAAGAACAACAGGTGTGAAGTCTACATCTAGAGCACAACAAACACCAACAAGCAGTCTGAGTAGTTCTACATCTCCAGATCCAAGATTAGCAAGTTTGTTACCAAGAAAGACAAGAATTTTGCGCGACATCTATAATGAAGATGCAGCAAATTCATTTTCATTTTTTCTTTGTTTTCACAAATAGATGTTCCATTAACTTTTGAAGAAGTTGTCAAAGATTATGTATGGGCACAAGCCATGGATGAAGAAATAAGATGCATAGAAAACAATTAGACATGGAAATTGGTAGATGTACCTGAAGATAAGGATGTGATAAGTGTCAAGTGGATTTATAAAACCAAGCAAGATGCAGATGGAAATGTGCAGAAGTACAAGGCAAGGTTAGTTGCAAGAGGTTTTACACAGCAACCTGGAATTGATTTCAATGAAACATTTGCACCAGTTATGCGCATGGACACAGTCATAACTGTGTTAGCCATTGTCACGCACTACAAGTGGTAAGTTTATCATATGGATGTAAAGTCATCATTTTTTAATGGAAACTTGGAAGAAGAAGTGTATGTGGAACAACCACAAGGTTATGAGGTTTCAGGACAAGAAGACAAAGTGTACAGATTGAAGAAAGCATTGTATGGACTAAAACAATCTCCCAGAGCTTGGTACAATCGCATAGATTCCTATCTCACACAGAATGGATTTTAGAGAAATGAAAGTGAGCCAACACTCTACATCAAAGAAAATCAACAAGGTAACATGTTAATTGTTTGCTTATATGTAAATGATTTTATTTTTACAGGTGATTTTGGTATAGAAGAATTCAAGTCAGTAATGAAAGATGAATTTGAAATGACTGATTTGGGGCTTATGAGATATTTTTTGGGAATAGAAGTTCACCAATCCAAAACTGGTATATTTATCTCACAATCTAAGTATGCACGTGAAATTCTGAAAAGATTCAATATGATAAATTCAAAAGCATCCCCAACAATTGTCATAACAAGATTAAAGTTAAGAAAGGAAGATAAAGGGTCCAAGGTGGATCCCAAACTGTTTAAAAGACTGGTAGGCAGTATTATGTATCTCACGGTGACAAGACCTAATATTATATATGAAATCATCATAATTTCAAGGTTCATGGAAAATCCAAAAGAATGACATTGGAAGGCAGGAAAGAGAATCATGAGATATGTGAATGGAACACAAGATTTTGACATTAAGTACTCCACTTCAGAAGATTTCAAACTGATTGGATACACTAACAGTGATTGTGGAGGCATCATGGATGACAGGAAAAGTACCTTTGGGTACAATTTTCACTTTGGAACAAGTATGGTATCATGGGAATCAAGGAAGTAGCCCATAGTGACTCTTTCTTCAACAGAAGCAGAGTACGTCGTAGCTTGTCAAGCAGTTTAGATTAGAAGAATGTTAAAAGATTTGTTGTAGGAACAATAGGAACCAACAACAGTATTATGTGACAACAATTCATCCATCATGTTATCAAAGAACCATGTGTTTCACAAGAAAACCAGGAATATTGATACAAAGTATCATTTTATCAGAGAATTGATGAATAACAAAGAGATATGTTTAGAGTTTTGCAAGTCAAAAGAACAAGCTACAGACATTTTCACAAAGGCTTTAGCAAGAGATGCATTTCATCATCTGCACAGTAGTCTGGGAGTCTGCGCAGTAACAGATGAGTGACAGTAAAATTGTAAACTCAATTTTTGATGTAATTTTCTTTTGAAATCCCACCTACTTATAATTAAGGGGGAGTGTTGGAAATAGTAATCACAAGTCGATGAGATATTCACGTCTCCGCCGATTTATCTGTTAGTCAATTTGTTAGTAGTTTTTTCAGTCAGTCGAAATGTCAGTCATTCAGTCTGTCTGGCAGTTTGCAAATACAAAGTTGCACATTTACTCAAACTCAATCTAAGTCAGTCAACAAGCAGGGGAGTTATAAATGGAGGCGATATTTATCTTCTCAAGTTTAGTTAAGTAGTTGAAGAGTCAGTCGTATTAATGGTCGTCTTTAATGTTGAGTGAGTATTACTTCTGTAGGAAGTCTCAGTCGTAGCTCATATAAGTCTGAGTCTTTAGTTAGTCGATAGCAAATGCAAAGAAGAAGCAAAGAGGCAGAGAGAACAAAGTCGTGAAGGAGAAACAACATCAGTTGAGGAGTTGTAGAAATATGAAAGCACAAGCTCTGTGTATGTGAAGACATCAGAAGAAGTGATTGGAGTCGAAGCTCATCTTAGTTATTTTATTTTGTATTCACGTGTTGCGTCGAAGTTTATTAATATCAAGTAGTTTGTGTGTTGTCAAATTTCATGTGTATTTCTGAGTTTATGTGCTAAGAATAACACCGTGTTATTTTGCATCCATAAGTTACTCTATTAGGTGTTTTATAATAGCACACAATAAATCAAGTAGGTTTCCCATCACATGATAATTCTTGAGTGTTCAACGATGAAGTTTGTGGTGCGCAATATTTTGTCACTGCGATGTGCACAGTTTCCCAGCGCAGTGTCGTTTCGAGACATTTGACAATTCCTCAGGTAGACATCATTCACTAGGTGAGCATAGAACGTGCCTGGATAATTCACTTACATTTATTAAAATAATATGTTCGCAGTGATAAAGTTGTGTTAATGGGAATGGCAATGTGAATGTGGCATATTATAGAAATACTTCTCAACAACTTAGTCTAATGCCATAATCTAAATAGTTCTCACTCACACTATTTATTTTAACATACATGACCTGAAAGAAATTGCTTTCACTATGATCATTTATTTTCTCCCATGCATGGCTTCCATTTCACGGTTTTTTCGACCTTTTTTTTATATGAACAAAAATAACATTAAGTTCTGTGTGAAAATTGAAATGAAATTGTTTCACCGACATGAATCGGCCTAACTCTTCTCTGTGATGTTAGGTTTTTCCTTCCTTTCTTGAGGTGGACTGATGAATTAATCATCAATTACAATATTTTGTGTATTAATCGGTCGTTCTCTTTTCTCTAGTTCTTTAGTACTGTGTGATTTTCCATCTCATGTTTTTTTTTTTTTAGGTTTTTTAATGACATTTTGTGTTTTTGTTTAATATATGTTTATCAATAATTTTGAATATATCGATGTTAATGATAAAGTGATTATTGGATAAGTATAAATAGGTTAACATGAAAAATTTGAGGCTTCTTATAACAATTTCAAATACTAATAAAAATTACTTTAAAGACTAAAAGATCAAAACTATTTAAGGGGGACTTGAGATGCTACTTGCTAACTTCGATATCGCGGGTAGTAAAAAATGACGCCCTTCATGATATCAACACAATTAATAGTATTGTCATAACTATGTTTGAAGAAAAATTAAGATTTTTTTTTTTTTTTTTTTTAAACTAGGAGATTTTTAATGCTTAAATTTTGTATCGATATTCTAATCTTGATGCTTAAATTTTGTATGGATATTCTAGAAGGTTCGAAAACATCTCATTTTAATAAAAAATAATATATGGTTTTAAATTTTTTTCTAAAATTAATTGTACATGTAATTGCATTTAACTAATTTATTAATTTCTAAAAAATATATAATCAAGATGTTGTAATTAACTGTGGGAAAAATATAGGAGATGATTAAAACAACTTGGACTCAAGATAACTAATGATAATTATGCTTCTTTTATTTTAGAAAAATAATGAAAAGTTTTAATCTATGAAGATTTAGTAAAATTGTTTTTTTTTTTTATGAAATTATATAATGTAAAGACAATTATTCTTAGGAATCTATAAAAAAAAAATTGTATCATCAAAATTTATAATTTTAATTGATTTAAAGGCCAATTTAAATAAATATATTACTCAATGACTAAAAATCATTTGACAAGTTATGGAGCCCCTTTCTCTTAGTAAAATGAAAAATGAATTATGAATTTATGGGACTCCTATCCATTGCCTATATAAAAAATTAATTATATAATTTGTGTATTTAATTTAATATAATTTAGTAGTCAACATTATTTAATGCGCTTAAATTTGTTCTATGTAAAGACATGGTTCAATTCACCATTTACATTTCATATAAAAAATTAATGATCTTGTAATTTATGAATTTGATTTAAAATAATTTAACAACCAACATTATTTAATTCACTTAAAGTTCTTTTATGTAAGGATATGGTTCAATTCATCATTTACATTTATTCTCTTCACATTAATCTTCTAAAGGAATACATGGCTAACATTGGTCATATAAGAACATTGTTCAATTCACTCTTTAAATTTTATGAGCATGTAGGTTTTCGTGAGCACATAAAAGAATGTAGGCATGGTGTAGGGTAATTTGCTTTAACATAAGTAATGTATAACCTTCCTAAGCTCTCCTTGCAAATCATCTACTTGAGATCACATTTTATGATGTCTGACACGAGACAAACTCAGGTTACTTTTTGACTCTCAGAATGCATGTTCCCTTGTAGTTGAGTTCCTTGGTGAATGGTGATGATGTCTACTAGCACTTCAGGCATCCTCCCTTCTGGCACAATATTTTTTCTTTGTTGTTTTCCTTGAATATGATTATTTATTTATCTGCTTCTGCAACATGTTCAAGTATTGTTGTGGTTTTGCTTCTCCTAAGATTTTATAATTCTCTCAGTGTTTTCTCTGTAGCTCAAAACATCTCTTTGTAGGCTTCTCATTGTCTCCACTAAAACTATGTTTCCTGTTTTTCCTACTCTATGCCCATTTTACTCGATGTCTGCATTACCCAACCTAACATACAACGCTTTGGCTTACTCCTCATGGTTGTATTCTCTCTGAGCATCTTTCATTTCTCTGGTCTGCAAAAGTCTGCATTCTGAAATTCATATGTTGTATTTATACCCTTAATTATGCAAAATGTGCATGCGACAAAATTTTAAGACAAAAATAATTTGCAATTCTTGAAAATTATGCATAATTTTATTCTCTTTAAGGCCACCAATCATATTCCTTCTGATTTCCTATGGATTTTGTTGTCCAAATCACAATTTTGGGTGCATACGTGGATTCTTCTATCCAATATATTTTTGATGATTGCTTTCTTGCTCAATTCTAATCTATGAGAAGAAATTTATAATCTTATGAAATTTGCCAATTTACCCCTTTTGTGCACTTTTCTCCCTGCTGCAATTAAACTCAGACACCAACTTTTGTCACCTATAGAGGAAAATATGTCAGCAACCAACGAAACTTTTGTATGAGTCATTGATAAAATTAATGACAATGAGTTTACAAAAACTTTCATATTTTGGATCATATGCTCCAGTCAAATCTGCAACAATATGGAAATGGCAACTTTGTCCTTTCTCACCCCTTTTTCTAGACTTCAAATTTTTTTAGCCCAACTGGCTATCTCCCAATCTCAACATTTTTGGAAAAACTTCATTAAAAAAAATTTGTTTGTATTGATGAGTACATGAAATTTCGAGTAAATAAAATTTTCCATCCGGGGTCCCTTTTCCTCCTCTAAATATTCCCAAAAATCCCCAAAAAGTGGCCCGAAATCCTGGATTTTTACCTATTTTGGAATCTCCACTCCAAAATCATTGGAATATGGCCAAATAATTCATTGGAGTATTTTCATGTCTTCTCTTTTGACACTCTGTAAAAGTTCCATCAGTAACAATTCCCCTACCACTGAGCACGACCCTACTCTTCAAAAACCTCTAATTTGCATTTTATGGAAAATAGGGGCACAATTACCCGGTGGCCCTATCTGGAATTTATATAGCTACTGACACTATGGTCAAAAAACAAAAAAACTCATCTTCGTCTTAGTTATTTTTCTCCCATTGTGGCCAAAATATGATTTTGGCTCGAGACTTAGTTTTTTTTTAACATAGGACAACTTTTGCCTATGTGGTATATGTGTCGATGGGGATGTTGATGTGGAATTATGGGTCCAAATGGCACCTTGAGGTGATGCAATATCATCTTCTTGGCCACCCTGTATCTTCCAAAAGGACCGTTAGCACTTATGGTATTCAGTCTCATGCCCCATCCGTCGTGGCCCCCAAGTCACTTTTCAAGATTGCCACTCTACCACCCTGCCACCATGGGAGTCCACGTCACCACTTCCATGTCACTTGAGACGTAGAAACATGTCACCATGTATGGAAAAATTCCCCATTTTTTCCAAATTTTTGAAATTTCTAAAAATCCCCAAATTTAAAAAATGATTAGTTTTCAAAATGTATCTCGGGTTGCCATGGAATCTCTGCAATTCATGGCCTTCCCAACCAACATTAGACCCTATTATAGTTAAATTAACATAAATTCTTGTCCATTTGGTGATTCTTAGCACTTTTAACTTGGAATATTTAGCCAAAAAATCAGGGCTTTTACTCCAATTATAAGCACTTGGTGGCAAAAATTACAGCATGTCGGTGAGCTAGCATAACTGAGTAGACATAGCAGCCTTGGGGCCTTTGTTGCTCAAGGAAATGGAAGAAAATATGATAAATATTAAGCAGAATTTGACAACTTTATATGACAGGCATAAACGTTATGTTGAGAAAGGAAGAACACACAGAGAATTTGGAGTGGGTGACCATGTATTTTTGGAAGTGGAGGATAAGAAAAGTTCACTGAAATTGAGAAGTTGCTCGAAATTGGAAACATTCTACTATGGGCCATTTGAAATAATGGAGAGGATTGGTTCCATTTCACACATGATTGCATTGCCTTTATCCATGCATGTGCATAATGTGTACAAAAAATTCCCCAATTTTTCCAAATTTTTGGAATTTTTGAAAATCCCCAAATTTAAAAAATGATTAATTTTCAAAATTTCTCTCCATCCGCCATGGAATATCTACAATTCATGGCCTCCCCAACCTACATTCGACCCTCTTATAGTTAAATTAACATAAATTCTTGTCCATTTAGAGATTCTTAGCACTTTTAACTTGGAATTTTTAGCCAAAAATTGGGGATTTTACTCCAATTTTTCCATGGCTATTTAAATCCCAAATTTGACCAATTCCAGGCCTAAACGTGTTCAGCCAGAGGTTAAAATTAGGGATTTTAACCGGTGTCTACTACCACTTCTAGCATCCTCCCTTCTAGAATGATATGTTTTCTCTGTTACTTTCCTTGAACATGATTCTTTATTTATCGACTTCTGTGACATGTTCAAGCTTTGTAACATCTGAGTATTGTTGTGTTTTTGCTTCTCCTGAGATTTTGTAATTCTCTCATTTTTTTCTCTATATCTCAAAACATCTCTTTGTAGGCCTCTCATTGTCTCCACTAAATCTATGTTTCTTCTTTTTCCTTCTTTATGCCCATTTTACTCAATCCCTGCATTACCCAAGCTCGTCGTGCATACAACCCTTTGGGTTCCTCCTCATGGTTGTAATCTCTCTAAGAAGCTTCCAAGTATCTGGTCCTCATTCTGAATCTTCTATGTTATATCTATACCCTTAGTTATGAAAAATGTGTGTACGACAAAATTTGTTAGACAAAAATAATTTGCAATTGTGGAAAATTATGCACAATTTTCTTCTCTTTAAGGCCACCAGTTCTCTTCCTTCTGATTGCCTATGGATTTTGTTGCCCAAATCACAATTATGTGTGCATATTTGGATTATTATATCAGAGATATTTCCAATGAATACTTTCTTTCTCAATTGTGAGATCCAAGAAGAAATGTTTTGTCTTATGAAATTGGCCAATTTATCCCTTTTCTGCACTTTTCTTCCTGATGCAATTAAACTCAGACACCAACTTTTGTCACCTGTAGAGGAAAATATATTAGCAAAAAATGAAACTTTTGTATGAGTCATTGATAATATTGATGACAATGATTTCACATAAACTCTCATATTTTCCGATCTGATGCTCCAATCAAAATATGCAACAATTTGGAAATGACAACTTTGTCCTTTTTCATCCTTTTTTCCAGACTTAGAATTATTTTAGCCCAATTCACTATCTCCCAATTGTCACTCACACTATTTATTTGTACATATATGACCTTAAATTGCTTTCACTAAGACCATTTATTTTATCCCATGCATGGCCTTCCTTTCGTGTTTTTTTCCCGTTCTTCTAATATGAACAAATATAACATTGTGTGTTATGTGAAACTTGGAATGAAATTGTTTCGCCAACATGAATCGGCCTAACTCTTCCCTCTCATGTTAGGTTTTTCCTTCCTTTATTGAAGTGTGGAATGTTGAATTAATCATCAATTACAATATTATGTGAATTAATCAATTTCCTTCTCTATTCTTTAGTACTTTGTGTGTTTTAATTCATATTTTTTCTTTTAAACCTGGTTGTATTCCCAAGAATGTTCCCATTTTATTAGGATGGTAAGATGCCGTGTTTTTTTCCATTTTGTTTATTGATGTTATAAACCTTATGTTTCTATCCAAACTGTAAATGTACCTAACCACTCTTGGACAATAATTATATTTACATGTGCATTATATAAAATGAAAGTATTTATTGATTAATTTCTCATTTTAATTTTTATTTTAAAATTAATTGGATTAATAAATATAACTATTTAATTTACCATTTTCTAACAAATTCATGAATCAATTATTAACAAATCCAAGATTGAGATGTTCAAAATTTGGTAAATTTAATTTTGTTTAATGAAACTTGTACAATTTAAAAATAGTTATTCTCAAAAGTTTTCAAATTTATTTTCATCGTCAAAATTTACAATTTTAATTGATTTGAAGATGAATCTATCTGGGTTGTATAGGTGCTTATCTACTTTTGGTACATTAATTATATTTACATATACATTATATAAAATTAAATTTACATATTGATTAATTTATGTGAGGATGCATTGGCTAATCAAGCTTACAATCTTCAATTTGGAATGGGGCGATCCATGGTGCTTCCCTCATTGGAATTTTGAAAAAGGAAATTCTTTTGATATTGATGGGATGACGAAAGGAATGTGGTTTTAATGTTATCTTTGGGAGTTTTACATAATCAATTCTTCCTATTCATCCTCATCCTTGGCCTTAGGGGAATGGAAAGAGCTCTAAGCTCTATCGCATTTGCTAACTAGTCACCTAGAGTCGTGTCTTATTTTGAGGGGAAAACATCAATTTAGGTATGTATTTGCATTGTTGGATAAGGTGAGTCATATTTTTTGTCAGAATTTATAACAATAATAACAATAGAATGATGGACAATCACCACGTAAATCCCAATAGGTGTGCCTTATGTGAGAGAAAAAAACTTAAGAGGGTGTTCTGTAGACATGAACAACATTGTGATGATGGTGATGAATGTTTATCTCTATTTGAAATAAGGTGGGAGGCCTAGAGAAAACATTGGGAACAAAATCACTCCACTTGATGCAAAGGAAATGCATTCATGTAAACCCCCAATTAGAAAGTTCAAATGAAGATATTTAGGCTTGAGGAAGACGAGGAGAAGATTAGAGACCTATAGGATAGATTTGAGATCTTAAAAAATGAGTTAGAGAAAAGACCTAGTTTCAAGGATGGACAAATATTGTCTAGCAAAACTTTAGACAAGAAAGGAAATAGGCTTCAACGGAAACAAGAAGAACACCCATGGCAGGTATGGTACCAACAATATCCAAAAAAAATTATGTTCAACTAGAACAATATGTAGGATTGTTTACAAACCATGTACTTAGCTCCATGAAAAAAAATTTGAGCATAGGGAAGACCAATAGTAACTTTGTGGAAATTCGGAAGAACTTTCAAGTCTACAACGCAATCCTAATCCTTAAATTTTGTATGGATATGCTAGAAGGTTCAACAATGTCTCATTTTAATACAAAAATAACACATGGTTTTAATTTATTTTATAAAACTAATTGTACATGTAAATGCACTTAACTAATTTAGCAATTTCTAAAAAACCCGTGATTAAGATGTTGTAATTAACTATGCGGGAAAAACATAGGAGATGATTAAAACAACTTGGACTCAAGATAACCAATGACCATTATGCTCCTTTTATATTTGAGAAAAATAATGGAAAGTTTTAATCTATGAAAGTTTAGTAAAATTGTTTTTATTTCATAAAAGTGTGTAATTTAAAGACAATTGTTCTCAAAAGTGTTGAAAAAAAGTGTATCATCAAAATTTACAATTTGAATTGATTTGATGGCCATTTTTACAAATTTTTTACATGACTAAAAAATATTTGACAAGTTATGGAACTCCTTTCTATTAGTCAAATGAAAAATTAATTATGGATTTATGGGAATCCTATCCATTGCTTATATAAAAAATTAATGATATAATTTGTGCATTTAATTTAATATAATTTAGTAGTCAACATTATTTAATGCACATAAATTTCTTCTATGCAAAGACATGGTTCAATTCACCATTTACATTTCATGTCAAAACTTAATGATATAGTTTCTGAATTTAATTCAATAAAATTTAATAAACAACATTAGTTAATGTACTTAAAGTTATTCTATGTAAGGATATGGTTCAATTCAACATTTACATTTCTTCTCTTGACATTAATTCTATAAAGACATAGTTTTGTTCCCTGCTTAATTTTGGGAAATGGATTATGTTAATCATACAAGAACATTATTCAATTCATTATTTAAATTTCATGAGCACGTAGCGTTTCATGAGTATATTAAATAATGTAGGCATGGCCTAGAGTAATTTTCTTTAACATAAGTAATGCATAACCTTCCTAAGCTCTCCTTCCAGGTCATCTACTTGAGATAGTCTTTTATGATGTCTGACAGGAGACAAACTTGGGCTGCTTTCTGACTCTGAGAATGCATGTGCCCTTGTGGTTGAGTTATGTGGTGAATGGTGATGATTTATACTAGCACTTATAGCATCCTCCCTTCTAGCATGATATTTGTGCTATGTTGCTTTCCTTGAATATGATTCTTTATTTATCTTCTTATGCAACATGTTCAAGATTTGTAACATCTGAGTGTTGATGTGGTTTTGCTTCTCCTAAGGTTTTATAATTCTCTCATCATTTTCTCTATAACTCAAAACATCTCTTTGTAGGCTTCTCATTGTCTCCACTAAATCTATGTTTCCCTCGTTGCCTTCTCTATGCCCATTTTACTCAATCCCTGCATTACCCAAGCTGACATACAACCATTTGGCTTTCTCCTCATGGTTGTAATCTCTCTGAGCATATTCCATGTCTCTGGTCCTCATTGTGAATCTTATGTGTTCTATATATACCCTTAATTATGCAAAATGTGCATGTGACAAAATTTGTTAGACAAAAATAATTTGCAATTATTGAAAATTATGCATAATTTTCAACTCTTTAAGGCCACCAGTCATCTTCCTTCTGATTGCCTATGGATTTTATTGCCCAAATCACAAATATGGGTGCATATGTGGATTCTTCTATCCAATATGTTTCCAAAGACTACTTTCTTGCTCAATTCTGAGGTCTAAGAAGAAATTTATAGTCTTATGAAATTTGGCAATTTACCCCTTTTGTGCACTTTTCTTCCCGATGCAACTAAACTCGGATGCCAACTTCTGTCACCTGTAGAGAAAAATTTGTCGACAACCAAGAAAATATTTGTATGAGTCTTTGATGATATTGATGACAGTGAGCTCAAAACAAATATCATATTTTCATCATGATGCTCCAGTCAAAATCTGCAACAATCTGGAAATGACAACTTTGTCCGTTTTCACCCCTTTTTCCAGACATTTTTTTTTCGCCCAACTGGCTATCTCCCAATCCGAGAATTTCTGGAAAAAATGCATTAAAGAAACGTTGTTTTTACTGATGAGTACATGAAATGTCGAGTAAATAAAATTTTCCAAATTTTCCATCTAGGGTCCCTTTTCCTCCTCTGAAAATCAAAAAATATTTAAAAATTGGCCCGAAATACTGGATTTTGTCCTATTTTGGCATATTCACTCCAAGCTCCTTAGAATACCGCCAAATCATTCATTGAGTATTTTTTGTGTCTACTCTTCTGACACTCTATAAAAATTTCATCAGTAACGGTGCCCCTCCACTGAACATGACCCCGCTCTTCGAAAAACTCTAATTTGCAATTTTTGAAGAATCGATGATTAATTTCCCAATGGCCCTTCTATAATTTATATAGCCACTAAAACTATAGAAAAAAACCAAAACATTTCATCTTCGTCTGAGTTATTTTTCTCCTGCTATGGCCAAAATACGATTTTGGCTCCAGCCTTGGTTTTTTTTTTTAACATAGGGGAACTTTTGCCTATGTGGCATATTTGTTGATGTGGCTGCCTATGTGGCATTCTAGATCCACATGGAACCTTGAGGTGATGCAATATCATCTTCTTGGCCACCCTAGCTCTACCCAAAATGATCGATACCACTTATGGTATTCGATCTAATGCCCCATTCGTCGTGGCGCCCATGTCACTTTTTAGGACTGCCACTCTACCACCATGCCATCATGGAAGTCCTCGTCACCACTTCAATGTCACCTAATACGTGGAAACACGTCACCATGTATGGAAAAATTCCCCAATTTTCCCAAATTTTCAAATTTTTTGAAAATCCCTAAATTTAAAAAATGGTTAATTTTCAAATTTTCTCTCTGGCCGCCATGGAATCTATGCAATTCATGACCTCCTCAACCCACATTCGACCCTATTATAGTTAAATTAACATAATTTTTTGTCGGTTTGGCGATTCTTAGCACTTTTAACTTGGAATTTTTAGCCAAAAATCGGGGCTTTTACTCCAACTATAAGCACTTTATGGCAGAAAGTGCAGCATGTTAGTGAGCTAGCATAACTTAGCAAACAAAGCAGTTGTTGGGCATCTGTTTCTCAAGGAAACAGAAGAACATATGATAAATATTACGCATAATTTGAAGGCTACACAGGACAGGAAGAAAAGTTATGCATACAAAGGAATAAGACAGAGAATTTCGAGTGGGTGACCATGAATTTTTGAAAGTGAAGGATAAGAAAAGTTCATTGAAATTGGGAAGTTGATCTAAATTGGCAACACGCTACTATGGGCCATTTGAAATAATGGAGAGGATTGGTTGCGTTGCATACATGCTTTCATTTCCTTTATCCATGCACATGTGCATAATGTGTTTCACATGTGTCTTTTCTTAAAAAGTATGCGCCTAATCCTAACCATGTAATTGATTGGAATCTGATCTAGGTGGAGCAGGAGGGTGACTTCCGGGTCCAACTAGTGTGCATATTGGACAAGGAGGTGAAGGTTCTCCAGAATCAAGACATAGGATTGGTAAAGTTCCATTGGACCTGCTATGGTCATGAAGATGCTACATGGGAGCATAAGGGCGCCATGCGGGAGGAGCACCCACATCTTTTTTATTTTTTTTGAATAATTTTGAATGTACATCTCTATATAAATTAGCGAGGACAATGCATAAATAAAGGGGAGGGGAATGTAATACCCTGAAGTGGTAAATGTGTATATGTACATATTCTTTTATAGGTGGGTAGGATGGAAGGCGCACTCCCCAAGGAGGAGAGCACACATCTCGAGGCATATCAACATGGCACTACCACAAAGGTGCACCTCCTTCCAGATGCAACATACTTCACCACAATGGCCAGACAGAGCGCATATCTACCTGGGAGGTTGGGAGCAAGTCCCAAGGACCAGGAACTAGTCAACTAAGATAGTTGTTAGGGTTTGGGACATTTTCTAGTTTTTGGTTAGTAAGAATTGGTCCACTTTTGATCAAAACCATTGTATGTTCATCCTATCCTCTATAAAGGATGCTTATGCTCCACTAGTCAAATATTTCAGTGGTAGATCCAGGCAAATCCATATCCTTTCCTGGGATGCACTAGGGTTGGAATTTTTTTTTTTCTGAAGGTAAGGGATGTGCTAGGGTTGGAATTTTTTTTCTGGAGGTAAGGGATGCGCTAGGGTTGGAATTTTGTTCTTGGATGTAAGGGATGTGCTAGGGTTTCTTTTCACCCTTCTCTCTCTTTCCCAAAAGGTGCGCTAGGGAAACTCCCTCCTCTTCTCGGCTCAGGAAAATTTCCAGAGGTGTGCTAGGGAAACGCCCTCATCCTCTCATTTCTATCAAGTTTTTTCGAGGTGCATAAGGGGAACCCCCCCCCCCTCCTCTCCACTCATTTTTTAGTCCATAGGTACGCTACCTAGTTTTTCCCCTCCTCCTCTGTACATATTAGTTGCCTATATTTAATATCTGGATAGGAGCAGCATTATTTTATGAATATCATGCCTCCAATAAGGGATACATCAGAGGATGATGCCTCCTCTATCAACTCTTCCCCTATCCCAGAGTTGGATTTGGCTCTTCATGATATTATTATATTGCAACATCAAACTAAACAACTCTGTTGCAACTGGATGCATGCTTCCAACTTCCTAAGTTATCTGGGCAGATCAATGGGGATATTGTGGATTCATGGATTCAAAGTATGTCTAAATACTTCAGCACTCGTCATGGAATCTCTGACAATGAGAAGCTTCGAATTGTTGGCTTACAAATGGAAGGCGTTCCCCAAGCCTGGTGGGATATTCTACCCATTGGGACCCATCTCATTGTGGATTTGCAAGAATGTGCCTCATCTTCTACTCCTCCTATTATCACCTGGGAAGCTCTCTATCAAGCTCTTCATAGCAGATTCTATCCTCCAGACTATCATTAGAATCTTATGGCCCGATAGTTGCAGCTCCACCAATTCTCAGGCCAGTATGTGTAGCAACGCATTGAAATATTCACCAGGCTCTGCATCTAGCTTCATATTCAGGACTCCTAAGAGGTCTCATAGTAAAGTTTAATTCTGGTTTATTGATTTTTTTACGCAGCGAAGTGGATCTTTTTTAGATTAGTTCTTTGGATAAGGATTTCTCCCTCACTCTAGCAGCTGAGCGTAATCTATCCCATCACTTGAAATCCCCTCAGTATCGTCCTAACTCCTCCTCCGCACCCTTCTCTCCAAAGTCTCCCTCTTCCCCTAATTTTGCTAAATGGTGCACATTCAATAAGTCTTATTTCCATAACACTACCTATTTTTGTGTCCTATAGAATTCGTCTACTGCCAAAACTATTTTCGTTGATACTCACGAGTCCTCATCTTCAGTTCCCCCTCCTTCTTAGCCAATCTATTTTTAAAATCACATGGGTGCGGGCCCCTATTTACTTTCGATGGCTACTTATTCTAATGTTACCTAATCTGCCCATCTCTTCACCCACAATTTCCAGATCAAGTAGTCTCTTGCTACGCTCATTGTTGATAATGGCAGCCAGAATAATTTAGTAGCTTAAGATTTGGTGAACCGATTAAACCTACACACCACCCCTCATCCCTCTCCTTATTAATTAGGGTGGGTTCATAAGGACAGACCTCGTCTTATGGTCACACAACGTTATGTCATCACATTTTCCATTGGACTTTTTTGTGATTCTGTCCTTTCTGATGTGTCTCCATTAGGTTGTGCGGATCTTCTTTTGGGAATCCCATACTAGGAACAATGTGATTCCATCTATCATGCTCGCACCCATCAGTATCACCTCAAACAAGATGGTCAAACTTATGTTCTTACCTCTTTGTCCCTAAAAGATCCTCCTATGCCCGTTGGCCAAGCTTCCATATGCCAAGTAAGCCTCAATAAATCACTCTCATTATGCTTTGTACGCCTTATTAATCCAGATAAAACACTTGAGTCCATTTCACCTGATCTCTATGATGCTCTCTCTGAATTTTCTTATGTGTTTTCCCCTCTTGAAGGCCTTCCACCTCAATGCCCTATTGAGCATTCTATCTACCTCATTCATGTTGTTTCTCTTCCTAACACCCCTTCGTACCGTTTGGCTTTCCATGAGGCAAAGGAAATTGAATTCCAACTTGAACAACTTCTCAATGTCGTCCATATCCAACCCAATTACTCTCCTTGCGCCTCTCCCGCCTTCATTATTCCCAAAAAGGAGAGTAGTGAGTGGCGTTTAGTCACCGATTACCATGCTCTCAACAAGTTTAATGTAAAAAATTGTTATCCTCTCCCTTGTATTGAAGACTTCCTTGATCAGCTCAAAGGGACAAAGTATTTTACAAAGATGGATATGATGATGAGATATCACCAAGTGCGCATGGTTTCTACTGACACTTGGAAAACAACTTTTAAAACTAGATTTGGGCTCTATGAATGGATGGTGATGCATTTTGTCCTCCCCAACATCCCTGCCACATTCTAGAGGCTCATCAATGATATATTTCATCCTCTGTTGGGACACATTGTGGTAATCTATTTGGATGGAATTCTGGTCTTTAGTAATACTTGGGAGGAACACTTACATCATGTGCACAACGTACTCCATTTTTTATGTAACAATTGCCTTCAAGTCAAGTAACGCAAGTCCTCCTTTGGCCATAATTTTGTCTCTTATATGGGGTTTGTCATTGATCAAGAAGGTGTTTGTCTTGATGCTTCTAAAGTTCAGTCTCTAGCACAATGGCCTGCTCCTCAGTCCGCGTTGGCCCTTGAAAGGTTTCTTGGTGGCATCAATTTTTACAGGAAATTCATTCCTCACTTATCTCAACTGGTCAAGCCCCTTCATAATTTGGACAATCAGTCCACTTTTCTTTGGACTTCGGTGGCTCGGGAGAAATTCCAGTGCCTTAAAGAGGCCCTTTGTTCAGCACATGTCCTCCATTTTATCAATCCTCAATGACCTTTTTAAATTGAGACTGATGCCTCTCAACATGTGATTGGTCCAGTTCTTAAATAGGGAGGGAATCCCACTGCTTATCATTCTGAGACATTGGATCAAGCCAAACAACACTACAATACCTATTATAAGGAATTCTACAGCTTAATCTAGGACTTAAAACAATTGTGCCATTATATCTTTGGTAAGGACACCATTCTTCATACTGATCATCATCCTTTGATTTTTATTAATTATGAGTCTAAGATCTAGGAACAACGTCGCTTGAAGTGGGATGATTATCTTCAACGGTTCCACTTGGTCATAAAGTATAAGAAAGGGGCCACCAATTGCATGGTTGGTCTTATTATCCACCCCCCTCTTCAAATACTTAAAATCGTATTTGTCCATTGTGTTTCTTATGAAGATTGGAATCCTTTGTATGCCTCTGACCCTTTCTTTAGTACCATCTGGATTGTCTTGCAACAACCTATCATCATTAGCCAAACCCCTTTCCTAGACTACCACATTTAGGATGTCTTGTTGTATACGATTGACAAGCTATGTGTGCCTACTACTGATGATCACCTTCTTCTTATTCATGAATCCTACTCCTCCTCTTATGGTGGGCACTTCATCACATTCAAAACTACTCAACATCTTCAACGTCACTTCTTTTGGTCTCCTTTAAAGCGCCAATTTGAGCAATTTATATGAGCTTGTACCCTCTGCATTCAATATAAGCCGACCAATCGCAAGTATGGCATGTATCAACCCTTACCTATACCCTCCAATCCCTTGGAATCTATCTCTATGGATTTCATCATTGGTCTTCCCATGACCTTTTGTCATCATGATGCCATTTGGGTGGTTGTGTGTCACTTCTCTAAAATGGCCATTTTTGTCCCTTGCACTAAGACTACTACTTCTTCTCAAACTACGGATCTCTTTTTCACTCATGTGTGGACTCATTTTGTTCTCCCCTCCAACATTATCGTTGATCGTGATGCTCTTTTCCTCGGTACATTTTGGAAAACTCTTTGGTCTCTCTTGGGGTGTCACCTTAAACACTCCACTTCTTTACATCCGTAGAGGGATGGACAAACCAAATTTGTTAACCGTGTCCTAGTCCATGCCCTCCGCATTCAGTTTACCAAATATAAATAGTGGGATGCCACCCTCCACATTGTCCAACACAGTTATAATAGAGAAGTTCATGTTTCTATTGGCTTGTCCCCTTTAGAAGCTTTCTTTGGGTATCAACCTACTACCCCCTACGAGTTGCCTTTACATCTCTAACCTTCTGGTACTCCTCGACAACAAAAATAGCAAACCTCTGCCTATTACTTTTTTCAAACCTTGGCTTGTAAACAAGCTCAATTTTATGAGGCTTTACAAGCTTCTCAACAATGTTATAAAGCCCGCCATGATGTGCACATGAATCCAATCTCTTTTTCCCCTGGTGACAAGGTTTGGTTTCACATGGAGCACCAACGCTTTCAGTCCCATATTTATCACAAATTGAAACCCCTCCACTATGTTCCTTACATAGTTCTGCAGCAAGTTGGAGATAGTGCTTATCGCCTCGAACTTCCACCACAGTTGGGTATTCACGATGTGGTAAATGTGAACAGTCTCAAAATCTTCCCTCCTAGAAGAAGAGGTCTCCATCTCACACCCCTCTGAGTTGGTTCCATATTTCCAGCCACCTCTCCTTTAGGAAATAGTGTTGGATACACGCACAACCATTACTTGCACTCATCAGCACGCTTCCTTTCTAATGGTTCACAAGGGTCAACTTCTAGCCCAAGATAAATGGCTGTCAAATTTCGTCATGTCTCAACAGTTTCCATAGTTTCTCAAAGAAATCAGGACACTTCCATGCTTAAATAGGGAGGAATCGGGTAGGCTAGAAGGCACACTCCCCAAGGAGAAGAGCACACATCTATAGGCATACCAGTGTGGCGGTACCACAAAGGTGCAAATCCTTCCATATGTAGTGCACTTCACCAAAAAGGACAAATGTAGCACATCTCTACCTGGGGCATTGGGCACAAGCCCAAGGACCAGGAACTGGTCAACTAAGATATTTGTTAGGGTTTGGGACCTTATATAGTTGTTGGTTAGTTAGAATATTGGTCCACTTTTGATCAGAACCATTGTATTTTCATCCTATCCTATATAAAGGCTTCTTATTCTACTAAATAAGACAAATGGTTCATTTTACTTACTCATATCCTGTGTTGTTTTGTCTTTCTCAATGAATGTTCTTTGGCTTTCTCTACAGCATTGCAGATCAATAAGATGGTGAGCCAGGATGGTTTCTGGGATGGAGTGCTTGTGTACGCATGTTTAGGTCGGAGTGGTTGTGTGATATTGTGCGATTTTACATTAATATTATAAGTTCAATCCCGAGGTAAAGGAAACCCCTTAGCAAAAATCAGGCTTGGAATTTAAAATATTCTTTACTTGTCAAATGGAAATTTGATGTTGGATATATTTGTTTTTATTGCTTTTTAGTTGACATTTTACGTAAATTTATAGTGTCTATTTTTTTGTGATGTGTACAAATTTTGAGAAATATAATAAAGGAGTACAAATTAAGAATAATGATGTAACACAGAGAGTAGAGAAACTTGAAGAACAAATGAATTTGGGGGATTACTCCTCTTGGATTTGGTCTTAAATTATTCTCCCAAAGGAGGAATTAAGAGGTCACATGAATATGAAAATTTCAAAACTAAAAGGAAACATTGCTCTTTTGAAAATTCAAAAGTGTATAAATATGAACTACACATTAGAACTTCTCTGCAAAGATAACGGTAAAAATAAAGAAGGGAAATGTAACAAATTAAGATCAAAACCACATAAAAATTACCTGTTATGTTTTTAGAGTTAAATTATGTTTAGATATTTATGAATAGTTTAATACAATATTTGTGTAATAGATGAGTGCACGAAGTTGGTGGATGATAAAGTGGCAATGGGGTGAGCAGGAACGTGCACTCATAGCAACGTGTGTGTGTTTCTAGGAACGTACATGCGTTCCTAATATGACAGGTTCAGAAAACCCCAAACCTCCACTTAGCAAGACACATATGCAAGTTCCCAAGAACGCATGAACGTTCTCAAGAATGCATGCACGTTCCTAAAAAATATGTGTACAAGAACATGCGCATGTTCTTTAAAAAAATTTGAAATAAAAATAACATGAATGTGTTTTAGGAACGCGCACGCATTCCTAAAGTGCACCCACATTATTATTATTATTATTTTAGAAACAGGAATGCGTGCGCATTCCAATTAACATGAAATATTTCTCTATTCCTCTCTCTCTCTCTCTCTCTCTCTCTCTCTCTCTCTCT
>ML793860.1:38457-63729 GCA_009831015.1 Picea engelmannii | reverse complement strand
CTCGCCTTCTCTCCCTTCATCCCTCCCTCTCTCTCCTACATTTACCTATGTCTCACCCTCGCTCCCTCTTTATCTCTCCCTCTCTCTCTATATCACTCACTCTCTCCCCCACTCTCCCCCCTCTTTCTCTCTCTCTCTCCATATATTTATCTCTCTCATCCAATATACCCTCTCTATCTCTCTCTAAACCCCACTCTTCCTTCCCTCTCTCTCTCTCTCCATGTTACATAATAATTCCCCTGCGTACAGGTGAATTTTCCCTTGGAGTACAGACCCCTCTACCAAGACATAAAACTACCTTTGCACACTACCATTCCTATAGGTTAATTATGTCCATCGAAAAAGAGAGAAGGAGGGATAATATGATTTACCTCACTTTCAAAGTTTTTCCAAGTTGCCCCAATCCACGATTTCTGAATAGTACCTACAATGGATCACAAGAGACAAACAACTATCTCCTACTTTAATGGATTAGACAAAATCGATCTATCTATGAAGATTAAAACAAACATAGACAAGTGCATGTAAACATGTACTAGAAGGAAATAGGCCAATTATATTAATGAGAACTTAAAAAGGAAACTTACAACCTTCAGATGATGTCACATTAGCCTCTCCAAGTCCTCCTTATCCAACCCTTGCTCGAAAGATCCACAATCAAAATAACAATGCTTTGTTGATTTCTCCTCTTGGTTCACTATGAGAATGCCTCCATTTAGAGGCTTTGAGAGGCTTCAACCACCTTGGTTATATTTGGGATTAGTTGAGGATATGGCTCCAACAATTGTGATATCTCCCTTAGATGCAGCCTATGGGTTAGATTCGAGACAAACCAACTCGATCCATCCATAGTTGTCTTTAGAGAAAAAGGGGATTTCTTCTAATATTTGCTCAAACAATTTGGTGCTCATTTAGAATGGGAAATAGAGCGTTGCAAAGCTCCCTGTGAGATGGAAAAGGAGTGTTAGCGCTCCCTACATATGAGAATGGGAGCGTTGATCTTCCCAAAAGTTTTCAAGATGATCAATTCTCATAGAAAAAAATTTGTTTCGACTATTAGATGATGGGGATTCTTCTTCTAACATGTTTATGGGTTGTATCAAGTGTTTTCATGGTGTCATTCACGATGTGACACTTGTGGAAATATAAAGCAACACTTGCGACACTTACGACAATGAGAATGTGACATTATTGAAGTGAGGAGTTTTTATGTGTAACAGATTCCCCCCCAAAGTGTGAAGTTAGAATATGAAAGTTGTTGGAGGAAACACTTTGTATATTCTTAGAATGAAGGGTATGGAGTCGGGGAACCTGGTAGAAGCTGCAGACAACCATCAAACAATGTTAAAATATATTTCATTCCCGAGGCAGGCATACCTATGCTCGGACTATAAATGACTCAAAGCATGGCCACTAATAAATACATTCTGAATCCATGAAAAATATTGATTAAGAATATGGCCACCAAAGATACAGTGTTGATCCATATCTCCATGACATGAACTGATCGTAGCCACGAAAAATACACAGTGGAGATACGAGACAATAAACATAGCCACAAACCAATACAATGTGGATCTATGCGATAGTATACATACATACATACATACATATATATATATATGCTCAAATCTCCTTGCAAACCTGGGAAAAGAAGATAACAGAGTGAATGCTCAACCCAAGGTCTTCGTCCCAATCCCGATGTGGTACGAATCTATCCATGTGAATAGATGATTTGATGTCGAACATGGTATAAACCACTTGATTACCAATCATTGAGGGTAAATAGTTAACAAGTGCGAGGGATATCACCAATGATGTCAATGAATTTCAAGGTACCCTAGTACATTCCAGCGAATGTGAATAAATAAGTTGAGGTTGAACATTCCTGGAATCATTCGATCAGAGGTCAATGATGTAAACCTACTGTCAAAGGCGAGGAGGCCTTCCATTGAGGCATGCAGGTCCCAAGGTACTAATTGGTTTCTAATTCTAATTCTTGGATGATGTGTTCAAGTTGACAAAAATACTCATCGAATGAGGGCCTTGATGTATCCCCCATCATCGACATGAAATTAACACAAGAAACCGATAAGATATAGCAGATGAACACAAACTGACGTGGGTATGGAAACTAGTAATTGTGTAGATGGTTGACTCTCGAGGCAAAAACTTCCCTTGAACATTGAGGCACGACGTGAGACTTGGCAGCATAAACATAGAGTGGACCAAAACATAATGCAGCGAGTGCTGAGGAATTATTTCGATGAGTCAATGGAGTGGAAAGACTCATAGGATTGGTTCAATGCGTAGGTTTATCAGATTATCCAAGTGTTCAGTGTGGAGGTCTAAACAAGTTTTGTGCTCAAGGGCGACTGCAAGAGTTTCCTACAAAAAATTTCGAGAAACTTGACCCACTTCCTTCAAATTTCCCCCCATCCAGATAGATGAGTACCTATTTTTAATTTAGCAAGCTCGAGAAGGATAACACATGCTAGATATAACTCACCTTTGGTAAGTTCCTCTTCCTTTATTTATTGAATCGGAAGAAGTAAGGGTTCATCCCCAGATGGGCCCTTCAATGTGTAGTTTAGCGAGTCTAGAGAATGAGAACTTGATGGTTTTTCATGTTTAGAGAGTCTGAAAATAACTTAAAGGTGACTCCAGGGTTGTCATTTTTCTTAATTTTAGTCTCCGAGGTCCGAAAAAGAGATAAAATATTACTCGAAAGACGCCCTTTCAAACCTTTTAATGAGTGTGAAAGGAATCAAGATCATTCGACAATATTTTCATGTTTAGAGAGTCTAAAAAGAGCTTAAAGAAGACTCCAGGGGGTTCCTTTTTCATATAGCCTTTACGAGTCAGAAAAAAGTGATAAAAGTATACTCGGTTACATTCTCATGTATTTTTTAGCACGAGAAAGAACAAATACTAAGCTCATTGGTGTTACAAGGTCACCGGAAGACTCTGCTCAAAATCCTATAAAATCAAGTTATTTTGGGCATAAGACATTAGTAATTTCTTGAAAAATGATAAAAAAAACCCAAAAAATTAGCTTTATAATAAGGAGAAATGACCAAAACAAATATCAAATTAGGGAAAAAATCATGTTTACCTTTGTTTTTACTATTTTCTTCTCCCCTTTTATTTTTTACCTCTTTTGGAGTTTTTTTTCGAGTGTTGATAGCAGGGGTTGTGGGCGATCATTTTCAAAACCGTCTGGATCAGGTTGGTTGTTTCCTCCTCATCATCCTTTTGCATGTATTTTTATTGCATTTTGTCCTTTAGTTTAGGTGCCTAGGCTCTTTGAGAAGCCCTAGAGCACCGAAATGGATCGACGCTCCCTCAAGGCATCAATGGGAGCATTGATCGTGATTTCAATGCCCTGCTGTGCACGTTGAGGATGCATCAGTGCTCTGTTTTCTTCTTCGAGGGAGTGCTAGGTGCATAATTTATTATTATTATTATTAGGCTAAAAAGAGGCAATTTCTTTCATTAAGGGTTTAGTTAATGATGATTAATTGATGTATTTGCATGTTTTATTCTCAGCTAACCATGATTGAGTGGAAAGAACGTGAGCACAAGTTTGATGATATCATTTCTCTTCAAGACCCTCAAGAGAGGGTGGCCTTACTCAATTGCGGTTTTCTCAAGTACTTCAAACTTCAGAACATGAGGAAAGAAGTGATATTTCTTGAATACTTGATCATTCTATGGGATGATGGTGAGCAATCATTTCGAATAGGACCGCATATGCTTGAGATTGATATGGACAATGTATACATTTTGACGGGTCTTTTAAGGAGAGGAGGGCCCATTATTTTGTCCGGACATTGAGCTACTCCGTGACTGACTGAGGCATATGTTGTCGAATACTATATACTAGGGTCACAATTGGCAGGAGGAAGGATCATGATAAAATATGTGAGGGATCTATCTGTTTGATCCGTCCTATTCTCTATCACCAAGTTGGCGGGGAGTAATAGTGCCCATATCGCTTCAAAGTCTCAAATTTCTTACGCCATTCAGTGCTTGGAACCTAGGTTGTTCAAATGGAGTGCAAGGTTCTTGAGAAATGTTAAAGAGCAAATATCCAAATGAAAAACTGGTAGGCAAAACAAGTTTGGATATGGTTCTTTCTTGGTCTCATTTTTCTTGGAGCGGATTCCCCAGATGCAACCACGAGTTGCACTGATAGCATGCCCTATGACCGAACCTCGCATGGGGAGGTGGACCATTCTCTCCCCTAGGTTGGGGAATCATCCCTCGGATTTTAGGTTCACTGTTGACTTCTTCACATGGTGGAGGAGGCAGTTGGTGGTGATTGAGGACTTCCCATATGTTGGGGTAGATTTTAGGGGTAGTGAAAACTTGGTACTTCTTGAGGGTATACAGTGGGATGCATCATGTACAAAAGATTATAACCTTGCAACAATATGTTTTTTGTTTTTATATTTTTTTGGTTGTACAATGAGGGATCTAAATCATTTTTTTCATCATGCAGACAGAGGTGTGTCGTGTCTGATAGAGATGAAAACATTAGGGCGTCACGGGGATGCTCAGGCGGCAACAGAGCATGTTATCGTAGTGGGAGGACCGCGTGAGGTGGAGAGTAACCTTTGTGGATTGACCATGGGTGTTCCTCCCCTGATAAGGAAAGATGTACCTCTCCATATTCAGAGACATGTAGTTGGTGTCCCTAAGGGTCTCAACCATCTGCTACAATGGTCAGTGAGAGCGGTAGATTGCTATGCAAAGAAAAAAGTGATACAGGGGGATGATTAGAGTCCCCAATCATTTATAGTATTTATGATGATACTATGGGCATAAAGGCCCCGTTTTTCCTCGTTATTTACTTTTGTATGATGTATTTTGACAAAAAGAATTGCTATCAAGCTTATATATATAAACGAGTTTTGCGATGGCTACCTATGTTGTACTATTTTGTTTTATGTGATGTTTTTATACATATGTTTAATGTTCAAATTTTTTATCTATGCGTAATATACCAATTCAACATATAATTTGCTAACGAATCTGCGATCGTATTGAGTTCTCTCGATGTGTGTCTATACTCGAGAAATTCAAAATCTCTTTCGAGACAACGAACCCTCAGATGAAGACTTAGTAGGGTTGAGTTGTGAACAACGTACTCATGATTAAGTTGACGGACCACGAGTTGAGAGTCGAGGTTAATAATCAAATGAGTTATACCTAGAGAGGAGGCTTCGGTTAAAAGTCCAATGAGGACATGATACTCTGCAATGTTATTGGTCGCATATCCAAGGAAAATTCCTCCTGAACTCACCAACTCGCCAGAGTGGTAGATGACCCAAGATGCATAAGAGATGTTCTGGGTATGTCAACTAGCGCCATCCGCAAACCCAAAATAGATGGGAAAGGATGATGTCATATGCGCATTCAATCACAAAGAAAAGTATAAGCAGCTGAGATGAAACTCATGCATGAAAAATAAAAGACACCAAGTCAAAAGTATATAGTACAGTAATGTACAAAGCACACATGCGAGATATTCTATGCATAGTACTTCTTGAGGTAAAGCCCATTTTGGGGCTCACTGAGAGATATTCCATCTTATTCTACTAACTCATAGGATCCTCTATGTAGCACGCATTTTATGATGTATTTCCCATGCCACATGTGTTCTAACTTTCCTGCCCCCAGTTTGTCATGATCTTGATCATAGACTAGGACTAGATCTCCTTCTTCAAAAAGAGCGAGGTTGGAAAGACCTATCATATTGATTTTCCATGTGTTTTTTATATGTCTCGTTGATGAGAGAAACATCGCAACGGGTTTCATCCAAATTGGTGAGATATAAGAATCGTTCCTCTTTAGCATAAGTGTGAGGTAGGATTTCTATGATAAGTTTCAATTAGGGGATCTCACATTCGATCGGTAATATCGCTTCTATTCTATATACCAACTGGAAGGGTGTAAATCCAGTTGTGGTTTTAACTAAAGTTCGATAAGCCCAAAGGGCGGAGAAGAGTTGCAAGTGCCAAGAGGTTTTTTTCACCCCCACCATGCGCTGAAGCATGGTTTTCAGGACTTTTTTTATGGCTTCAACTTGTCCATTTTCCTGAGGGTAGTAGGGGGATGAATTTTCATGGTGAATACCTAACTTGGTGTGCAATTCACCCATCATCTAGATTTGGAAATGGGATCCATGATCAATTACAATAGCTTGTGGGACACTGAATCGAGCGATGATATGGTTAAACACAAAAAGGGTTGCAATGCAGACATCGTTAATAAATGTAGGCATGGCCTCATCCCATTTATTGAAATCATCGACGACAATGATGATATAATCGTGCCCCCCGACTGAGGTAGGAATACATTGCATAAAATCAATGCCCCATTTTGCAAAGGGGCCAACGACGACAATGGGAGGAAGTGGAGTCGGGTGGGTACGTTCTTTCTTCTGAAATATTTGACAGGGTGGGCATTCCTTAACATCCTCAATGTAATCTTTGGATATGGAAGGAAAAAAATAACTAGCACGTGGGATTTTTTGGGTTGTAGCCGTCCCATAAATATGACCGCCACAAGCTCCAAGGTGACAATCATTTAACACTTGTCCAGCCTCTTCATGGGTAAGAAACATTGTAGGACAGTATCAATGTCGTGATAGTACAATGTGTCACCAATGATAAGGTAGTGTTTTAAGTGGTGTCGAATGCGATGTCGTTCATCATGTGAAAGGATAGGATAAAAGTGTTGGGTTTGGAGATAGAGAAGGATATCTCCATACCATGGATCATATGTACTAATGAGGAACAAGGATTCATCAGGAAGAGAATCATTGGGCTCAGTATCCTCATCAGTATGGGGAAGATCACAAATTAATTCCACAAAAACCAACGATTTCTTAGCCTTGGATTTGGCAAACTTGAGATCGAATTCTTGTAGAATGACGATCCATTTCAAATATTTCCCCCCAAGTACTTGACGAGTCAAGATGTGGTACATGGAGTTCAAGTCTGTGATGACCGTGGTAGTGCGTAACATAATATAATGGAGAAATATTTGGATGAAAATAAATGCTTCCAAAGCCAACTTTTCGACATGTGAATATCGGAGTTCGGGACCAGATAGAATCCTACTCAAGTAGTATATCACATGTTCGTTGTCATCATTGTCCTCTTCTACTAACACCATGGAAATAGTGGAAGTAGAGGAAACCAAATAAAGGATGTAATATTTTGCATAATTCAGTGGGTGCAAAAGATGTGTGTTTGTTAAGGCATGCTTAAGAGCATCAAATGAGTGTTGATCGGTGGCATCCCAGATGAAAGGGGCATCTTTCTGCAGCAATATCATGAATCCTTTATTGATTTCGACGTAATTGCAAATGAAGCGGCGAAGAAAGTTTGCCTTCCCTTGCAAACTTTGTAGTTGGGTAATGTTGGTGGGAGGGGGTAAAGCTAGAATGGCTTTGAATTTTAAGGGATCCACCCTAATCCCATCTTTGGAGACTACAAATCCAAAGAGTCTTCCTAATTCAATAGAGAAAATGTGTTTATGAGGGTTCAAACATATATTGTAAAACCCGCATCGAAGAAAAATGGCTTATAGGTGACCAATATGGTCTCGTTGATGAGTCAAGTGAGTTGGTAAATCATCAAGGTAAGGTTCAATGATATGTTTGATGTCGTGGAACACATATGACATGGCCCGTTGAAAAGTAGCTCCAACATTTTTAAGGCCAAATGGTAATTTGCGATAAGAAAAAGTCCCCCAAGGGAAGATGCAGGTTGTTTTGTATTGATCAGCTAGTAAAATGTCAATCTGGTTATATCCAGAAAAGCCATCCATAAAAGAAAAACCGATGCTTCCGGCGCAATTATCAATAATTTGGTCAATAAAGGGCGTAAGGTAATTGTCCTTGGGACAAGCCTTATTAATATCCCGATAATTGACACTAACATGAATTTTCCCTTGTTTCTTGGCGACCAAAATGATGTTGGAAACCCATTCGGTCAAAGGGACGGGATAAATAAAACCAAATTTTAACAATTTTTCTACTTTTGCCTTGATTGTTGCGGTTTTCTTAAGATGAACCGGGAGAAGTTTCTGTCTCACAAGTTTAACTCCTAGGTAAGTTTGGATTTCATGCACAATAATCGAAGGATTGATCGCTGAAATTTATTTGTAATTCCAAGTGAAGATGTCATGAAATTATTTAAACAAGGCGATATAAGTTTCAACTTCTTCAGCTGAACAATTGGCGCCTAGTTGTATGTTTTCTACGATACATTCTTTAATGGATATGTGTCAGTGATCATGTGAGAGATATTTACCAAATTCCCCTCGGAGATGGTATCCTAAGTGAGTATTGGAGATTGGGGGCAGTCAACGATATCGCTAGGAAATATAGAGGAAATATCTTTCTCAATTTCATCCAAACTAGGAAGAAAGGATGAACGATGGCGGTTTTCATCCCATGGTGCCTCCTCGATACTAAGAATTTCCATGATAGATTCATCTGATGTAAAAATATGTAGGATATAATCGAAATTAGAGGATAGGGAATCTAACCATGATGGAAAAGAATATGTGGTAGATGCCAGCAGATGTTGGTCGTTCGGTGGAGGAGAGGCAGACTGAATGGTGTCATATTCAGCCTCTGCAGGACTAAGTGGCATAGTGTCACCTAGTGTATCAAATTCTAAGGGACTAGGCATGATCCATGGATCATATGATTCAACAGATTGGTGTGCCATAGTCAAACTCATATTAATCGTTGCAATGTGTTGTGTAGTGGGAGGAAGGGGTGTAGGAAAAGTACCCATTAGCGAAGAGTCTTTTAAGAGACCTACCCGAACACTTTCATAAGTGATTTTCGAGTCTCCTAGGAAAGGAATATTGTTGGTAATGGGAGTGCGAGCGTAAGGGGTACAATAATCTAACTGATTGATGGTCATAATTTTACCTTGATGAGGGAATTGGACGCATCGAAAAATCGATGAAGCAACGACTATCATAGCATAGAATCAACTTCTCCCTAGAAACAAGTTATAATTGAGGGGAGCATCGACTACTTCAACCTCTACTGAAACAGTTTTGCCTCCCAATTGAATGGCTAAGGATTGTAATAATTCGTGAGGATGAAAACCTCTTCCATCGAATGCTTGTAAAATGGTGGGAGATTGATTAAGACCAGGTGATTTTAGGCCTTTACAGCAAGCTAAGAACATGACACATGTAGATGACCCCTCATCCAAGATCGTGCGATGAATATGTTGGTTGTGGACAATGACATCGATTTGGAAAGCAAGTTGGTGAGAGAGGCGTGATTTAAAATTGTCCAGGCTGAATGTGATATTATTAGATGACTCGGGATCTATTGCTCTCATGGCTACCAAGAGAGTTCTACATTGGCTAGGACAATGTTGTAGAACTTCGAGAGAGGACATAGCACAAGGTGCTTGAGCCAAATCTTCAACGAGGTTGTAGTTTTGAGCAACACATGAGTTAGGATTAAATGTTGACTTTTGAATTGTGCTCTTGGGTGGACGTAGAATAGATTCAACACTTGGTTTCTCAATTTTGAGTGGTCTAGATGGAGGAGTAACTGTAGTGGATGATGGATTTAGTGTAGTTCCAGTAGTTCCTTTTTCCTTGTCAGGTTTACCTAGTGGTGTGTCATATGTCATAGTACGAGTGGTCAAATCTATCTCATTAAACATGCAAATGTGTGCACTCGATGAAGCTTCCTTGTTAGGAGGATGATTTTTGTTTTCTCATGTTGGAGGTGCAGGAACTTGGGAAACTAGTGACTGTTGTTGTGGAAAAGGATGTGTCAACAAAGCAGGTTCAGAGTTTCCTTTGAAAAGTTTGGCAACTTCGTCCTGATGGGGATAGTCTCGTGTGTAGTGATCGTCATTGTTGGCATTGGAAGTCACTCCTGGATTGCAACAGGAGCAGAGCCCGACGCCCATCAGTTTTATGTCACGATTTGTTTAAAGGGGTGATCGAATGGATAGAGACTCAAGAAGATATCGCTCTAACTCAGAAAACTGGGATGGGTATGTAGAAAAACAAAGGAGGTCCTGATCTAACTTCAGTCAGTGAGTTGATTATAAAATGAGCAGATGGAAGACTTAGTGAGATGAGTGAGCAAGACTACTTTGGGAATCAGGCCTTTCAGCAGCTTGAGGAAGAAAAACTCAGAATACAAGACCCTCTTGGTTCAGAGTTTCGGGAAACTGAAAGGTGACTTGACTGGATCTTCCAATTCCAAATCATTTGGCATTGAGAAAATACAAGAACTGATTAGAAACAATACAACTATTACAGTGATCCAACATACATCATCCTATAACAGTCGCAACTCGATTGGATCCTCCAATTCCGAGTTGGTCTAACACAGTGTAAACAAAGAGGTGGAAAGAAGCTGACATTCATAAGGCAAGAAGTCTCAAGTGCCAATACATAACCAGAGCAACCAGTGCTTCGTTAAAACTTTACAATCGGGAGCCTAGCTCAACCATCGATACCCACAAAAATGGCCAAAGTTACTACATATACTCCTCCCCTTTCACCCAGTAGAGGCGTCTCAGGACTTTCAAGGTGTGGCGTCTCCTCAGTCAAATCTGGCCTGAACTCCTTTGTCAGATGTCACCTTAACTTTGCATGGCCTTTGAAGGGGAGGTAGCTGAAACATTAAAGGCTAAAGCGTGTGTAGACTCCTCTGGTAAGATGAGAACTCGACATGACTTCTTTGGAGGAAACCAGCGTACAAGACCATCTCGGGCAGACTACCTGCCGAAACCTCCATGCTTTGCATTTAATGAGTGAGCCGAGGTTTCGACTACCTCCATCCACATTCATTTATTTTTAGCGAGGACCAAGATCGAGGTCGAGCTGAACTGGCCTCTGGAGAACACGGGGATCCCTTCTGCAGCTAAACCCAACGCTTCTACCCTTTGCGCAGTTCTTTCTATCACCCCCAAGTGACCACGGGCTGTGACCCTGTGCTTATCCTCAAAGGTGCTTTCGGTGTTTCGGGGTTCGTGGATAGGAAGGAGCTGCTCCTTGTGCTTCGAAGTTACGAAAGGCGAGGAGGCAATAGAGCCTAATCGCGCACCACGTGCCCCTCTTTAATGGAAGGTCCTGATCATATCGGCAAGACTATGAGCCCGGGTCCTGGATGCCTTCGGCACTTCACATCTCGTGGCTGGGACGAGGTTGCTCCTCGTTCTTTGAAGTCACGAAAGGCAAGGAGGCGATAGAGCCTAATCGCACACCATGTGCCCCTCTTTAATGGATGGTCCCGATCATCTTGGAAAGACTGTGGGCCCGGGTCCTAGACGCCTTCGACACTTCGCGTCTTGCAGCTGGGAGGAGGTTGATCCTCGTCCTCCAAAGTCGCGATATGAAAAAAGGCGATAGAGCCTAATCGAGCACCATGTGTCCCCTTCGATGGACAACTGAGATTGCTTCGGCAATATTGTGGGCCCAAGACTCGGATGCCTTCGGCACTTCGCATCTCGGGGATGGGAGGAGGTTTCTCCTTGTTATTTGAAGTTACGAAAGGCGAGGAGGCGATAGAGCCTAATCGCGCACCACGTGCCCCTCTTTAATGGACAGTCCTGATCATCTCGGCAAGACTATGGGCCCGGGTCTTGGATGCCTTCGACACTTCATGTCTCACGGCTGGGAGGAGGCTGCTCCTCATTCTTCGAAGTCACGAAGGGAGAAGTGGTGATAGAGCTCGATCATGTGCCACGTACTCCTCTAATATGGACGGCTGAGATCTTTTTGGTGATATATAAGCGTTATCCATTGCGCTAATCCTGGCGCAACTCTGCTAACTGTGATTGCCCGCCGATCATCAATCTACTCTATAGATGGATCTTGGTCGTTGACAACATAACTTCGCCCGCTCACTTGATTGGTAACCAGAAACGAGATTTTATGTGCTACGCTTGGGCGCTTGTCGTGCAGCCTGCAGACCTGGACACTCTTACGCTCAAGACAAGAATTGTTGCTAACATTAGGCTCCATGGGGGATAGATTCATCCCTGCGATGCTCTAAGAACTCATTTCACAGCTTCAGTGCCTTGCTATTGGGCTATGGAGTCATTTACTAAGCCGAAAAATAGAAAATAAACAAAGAACCAAAAGGATAATATTTACAAACAAAGGAGCCCTCTAAGGCTCAAACAAAACATTTCTTCAGAAAATGCCCATTTACTGGGATGTTATAAACCTCTTCACCCTCCAAATTCCGCAACCTATACATGTTATTTGAGAAAATATCAGAGATTTTGAAGGGCCCGATCTAGAGGGCGTCAAACGTGTTGTTTTTTCCCTTATCCTGTCTGGGTGCATCCCACTTAAGTACCAAATCCCCGATCTCAAACTCCTTCTTCCTGACCTTCCTGTCAAAATCATGTTTGACCTTCTACTGATGACTATGAGCTGCGTCCATCACCTGTTCCCTGATCTGTTGTACTTCCACCATCTGATGAATCCTTTTGACCATATGATCTGACTCTCCTTCATAATCTTGAAAGAACTTCGCTACAGGTAAGGCGAGCTGAGTGGGAAAAACTGCCTCTATTTCGTAGACCAGCTGAAAAGGCGAGGTGCCCAGGGATTTCTTTGTTGTCAATCGATCAGCTCATAGAGAAAATTTGAGCTTTGAATCCCAAGCCCTCTTATTGTCTTCCAATAATCTTTCAATGAGCTTGATTAGGATTTTATTGGAAGATTCTGTCAGTCCATTTCCTTGAGGATAATAGGGGGTGGAATGAATTAGCGAGATCTTGAACTGCTCACAGAACTTAATCAGAGGCTCAGATTTGAACGGAGCAGCATTATCAGTGACAATCCTCCTGGGACAGCCAAATCTGGCTATGATATCCTCCAGGAAGCTGATAATTACTTTGTGTGATGCATTTCTGGTGGGCGCAGCTTCTATCCACTTGGTGAAATAGTCTGTTGCAGTCAGGATCCATCTGTGTTGGCCACTTGAGGGGGGATGGATTTCTCCAATGAAGTCCAGCCCCCATTGTTGAAAAGGTGTTGAAGCTACTACAGGCTTCAGTGGTAGTGGTCTAAGATGTTGCTTTCCTGAGAACTTTTGGCATTTGATGCAAGCTCTGATTTCTCTGCAGACATCAGTGAATAAAGTGGGCCAATAATACCTAGCCCTGAGGATTTTGTGAGTTGTAGTCTTCCAGAAATGATGCCCCCCACAAAGGCCGCTATGAAAATCAAACATAACTTTTTGGCCTTCTTGTGGATTCAGGCACCTTAAAAATACCCCTAGAGGGTCCTTCCAGTACAAGGCTCGGTCAATGAGGCAATATCTGACTGCCTTGAGCTTTAAAGCTCATGCCTTTCTCTTTCCCATTCCATCAAGAGGCTTCAATTCTTGCAGAAAATACAAAATATCTTTGTACCAGGCACATTTTGCTAGCGATAAGTCACCCTGAGAACCTTTGTTGGATGACTCAGCTTGTTGATTTTCTGAACAAGCATTGATGAAGCTAATCCCCAAGGCTTTGCAATTGGATTCAACCAGTAGCTTGGCCAAACCCTGCCCCTTAACCAACTTGGTGGGCTTTATTTCCAGGTCAAACTCAAGAATCTTAGTAATCCATTTACCTCTTCTCCCATCTATGTCAGGTTGTACAAGGATGTCCTTCATAGAGGCCGAAGGAACATATGCAGTCACTTTTGAGTGCAAGACATAGACTCTGAAATCTTTGAGGGCTTTCACCAAGGCATAGGCCTACTTCTCCATGATCTCATACCTGATTTCTGCATCTCTTAATGCTTTACTGAAGAAGGCAATGGGTTGCTCTCGCCCTTCATCATTTGTCTGCAGTAAGACCGCTGCTATTGTATCAAAAGAAGCGAAAGAAAAAACTAGGAAGTCTTTTGAATAGTCAGGACTAATCAACACAGGTGCCTCAGTCAATGCTCTTTTTATTTGGATAAAAGATTCCCTGGGTTCAGCAATCCATTTTACTTATTTTCCTTTCCTGAGCATGGATGTGATGTGTTTCACCATCTCAGCGAAATTTGAGATGAACCTCCTTAGAAAGTTAATCTTCCCTAAAAAGGCCTGAACTTCCTTTCTAGACCGGGGAAATGACAGAGTCTGAATTGCCTCTACCCTGCTGGGATCAATCCTCACTCCTTTTGTTGATACTATATGACCTAACAATTTCCCCTCCTTCATAGAATAAATATTTTTTGGGGTTTAAAGATAGGCCAAACCTCCGATACTTCAAGAACACTTTTCTCAGGTGACAACAGTGCTCTTTGTCAGACCTGGAGAAGACTGTGATGTCATCCAGATAGATCACCACAAACTGATCTTTTTCCCCAATGAAGGCTATATCCATGGCCCGCTGAAATGTTGCTCCTGCATTCATCAATCCAAAGGGCATTTTGGCATACATGAATGTGCCCCAAGGAGTGGTGAAGGTCGTTTTTTCTCTGTCCTCGAGCATGACTGATATCTGGTTATAACCAGAAAAACCATCGATCATGGATATCCTAGATGCACCAGTTACCCTCTGCAATATGTGTTCCATGTTAGGCAGGGGATAATTGTCTTTCTTTGAGCTCCTATTCAGGTTCCTGAAATCAACACAGAGCCTGATTTCTCCACTTTTCTTTCTTACCGGGACCAAATTGGCCACCCATTCAGAATATCTCAAGGGGACAATGATTTGGGCATCTAACAACTTCTTCACTTCTTTTTCCATGACAGGAAACAACATAGGGTTTATCTTTCTTAGCTTTTGCCTAAATGGTTTAGCCTCTTCCTTCAGTGGGATCTTGTGTTCAATGATAGATGTGTCATATGTCTTGAGGTCTTCATAGGTCCATGCAAACACATCAGCAAATTCTCTTAATAACTCGGTATATTTGGCCCTTTGTTCTTTGGTCAAACTGCTCGACAACTTGACAAACTTAGGCTCCTTCGATGTGCCAATGTTGCACTCAGCTGTGTCAGCATCTTCATCTGAAACCCTACCCTTTACTGCCACATCATTCCCATCGAACAATCTTTCTAAAGGGACTAGTCCCCTCAGAATGTGATTGCTAGGCAGCTGAATAATATGGTGATTAGCAATTTTATTTGAAAATACCTCAAGGCATGGGTGGCCTTCAAGGTCTGGGTCCTAGACAATGTGCAAATCAGAAAATTCGTCGATAGCCTGTAGAAAATTTTTGATTTCAAGATCGTCTTCGAATACCTTCCAATGTTTGACATTGGCCGGTACAGCTGACCTATATTTTATCTCAACATCGTATTTTTTCTTAGGTGGTAGAGGGATTCTGAACAGACTCGCCGAAATGGCTAAGGAATCAGCCAAAGCATTTTTCTCCATTGGAATAAAAGAGATGTTGAAAGCTGAGAAGAAATTTTCGATTGAGTCCCACACCTCATTCATGTAGCTCCTGAGCCGAGGATGCTTGGCTCGATAAGCATTTCTGACTTGCTGAATAATTACTTCAGCGTCTCCAAACATTGCTATCTCCTCTATCCCCATCTCCTTTGCAGCTCTCAAACCCAGAGCCAGAGCTTCATACTCTGCCACATTGTTGGTGGTTTCAAATTCCAGCTTGTATGACAGGGATATAGTCTCTTGAGACGGTGACATGAAAACCACTCCAGCGCCAGCACCTTCGCTAGAAGAAGCTCCGTCGAAAAACATTTTCCAAATGGAGGTGTTTGGAGGAGGTGTCCCGTGATCAAATAAGGGGTGATTTCCGATTTGGAAAGGGGCTTCAAGAGCATCTGTGATGTGCAATAAACTAGACCCCAAATCAGTGTCTAGTGCAAAGATGGGATGATTGGTGGGGTTTGCTTCATCACTGACAATATAGGCTAGCTGGGCTTCTCTGTAAAACCTCATGTGTTCCCCTCCAAAGACTAGAATAGTAGCATATGTGAGATCAATCTGTAATTTTCCTCCAATCTTTTTAATCCAAGATCTTGACAGCAGCATGCCAAACTTGGGAGGAATGTCGACGACTACAATGTTCATGACCACACTCTTCATTGGCAGCTGAAACATAGAGACCTCCAAATATTTGATGACTCCAAGGCATTGCACCCTCCTTGAATCAAAAGAGTACAAATCATGATAAGCCTTTGTCACTTCCATTCCCAATTCTTCCATGACTATTTTGGGCATAAGGTTATGGGAAGCCCCTGAATCCATGAGGCAGTTATGCAGCACTTTATCATGTATGTTCAGGGATGTGTAGAAAGGAGGGGATGAATCATCTCTATCTTCTACCATGGGACCTAGGACGACTACTGGATTTTCATATTGGAGGTTTATTGAGTCTGCGGAAGGCTGGGGGGGGGTCATATTGTAGTAGCTTGGAGAGGGACCTTTTGAAATCTTCATTTTTCACTAGTTCAGATAGGGGTACAGGAATTATAATCTTTTGAATCTCATGCTCAAAACTAAAGGAGGAGAGGGACTTAGGAGCTTCCCTTACCTCGGAGATAGGTTCCTTGGCTATTGGTGAAGCATTCTGAGATTTATTTTCTTTAGTAGTGGTTGTTGCGGCTTTAGTGGGCCTTTCCACTATGAGGGGCTGATCCTGACTATCAAAACTCCCTTCTTTATTTTTTGACCTGAGATTGTATCTGTTAGGAGTGTTACTGGCCTTTTCCCCTTTACTCAACTCGTTGATTTGAGTGTTGATAAGGGATTCTTCATATGAAGATTGAGTCAAATGGGGAAACGGGGAAGTTTCCTCAATGCTCAGGGTCGAGTTCATCCACCTCCTCCCCTTCTTCATGAGAAACTAGGCTATTTTGGAGAGGGGTCTGAATCCTCTGGTCATCCCTGTCTCTGCTTCTTTGTTCCTTTGGCAAAGTCTGCGGAATATTGTTACCAGGCCTCCTGAAACCTCAACTATCAGTATTCTGGGGGTTTCTGTACGTGGGCTTCCCCTCTAACTCCCACTTCTCCATTCTAGCCGAGAGAGATTTCAGCACTTTAGTTACCTCATCCATTTGAGGAGGAAGGGGAGAAAAATAAGATGAGGAGGCTTCAACTCTCCTCCTGGGTATGTCTCTGTCAGCCTTACTCCTGAGTCGGTCAACAACCAATATATTAGACTCTACTTCTGCGGCCGCGTCATGTATGTGCACCAGAGTTGTTGCTCTCCTTTCCCTCAATAGAAGGAAGAAATCAGGATCAAAAGTGCTAGCATAAGTGATATTCGCAGAGGCTTCTGAGGGCTTAATCTCAGCGGGGATTTTATTGTACATTTTGTTAAATCTTTTGGAGAAGTCAGAAACGGACTCTCCTTCCTTTCTCTTCAAAGATCCAAACTCTATCATGTAATACATGAAGTCCTTTTTGTCTCCCCACTGTCTCAAAAAGGCATTATCTAGAGCCTCAATCCCATTAATAGATCCAGGAAGCAAGGCCCTAAACCATTTTCTAGCCTCACCTTCAAGGCTATGGTTGAAAATCCTCATCCATACATCTGCATGCATGATAACATGATCGTCTGTAAAACTGTAGAAGGCTTCAAGGTGTTCTTCTACAGTTATGTCCCCCTCGCCTGTAAACTTGGGCAGCTACTTGAGGTAACCATTTGTTGAGAGGGTATTGAGAGGTTGAGGTAACACAAGGGGAGCATACCTAGTGGCTATAATAGCCTCCATTCTGGTCATAGGGGGATTTGCTCCTACCATAGGGATATTAGGTGGAGGAGAACTCAGAGGGGAAGGGGTTCGAAAAGGGAATACTGGGAATGAGCTTCCAGGAAATAATGGGGGATTTAGGGAGAAGGCTAACGGGCTTGAGTCAGCAGATGCTTCTCTCTGTGCAGAAGTGGCAGCAGTAACAAGAGGAGGAGTGGCAAATCTAGGAGTGGGGAAGTGTGCTGTGGTCCTAGGTCCACGCCAAGGTAGAGATTCAGGGGAAAGGGGAGTGACAAGGATTTCTCCCTCTAATCCCAGACCGGGAGGGGAAAACTCAGCAGGAACACTCCCGAAATTCAGGAAATGGGAAACTTTAGAAAAAGGTCTACTAGGAAGCTGAGGAGAAGAAAATGGATTTTCTACAGAAGGATATGGCGGATTACCTGGTTCGGAGGTGGAAGATTCTCCTTCAAAGGCCTTTCCTTTTCTGAAAATCACCTCCGGATCAGCTACAGGTGTAGCTAGAGGCAGTTGTGGATGAGACCGCGTGTGTCTTCCTATGAAAGCCACAACTAAAACAACAGGTTCGCTCCAGTGGATTCATCACAATGGAGTCGTCAGGTGCATAGTAGCAATCTTCAAAGGCTCTGATGCCTGATGCACCTTCAGAATCAGAGGGCCGGTGTCATTCAATCTCGTGGAAAATTTTCAACTTCGTCCCCGACAACGGTGCCAGAAATGTTGGCGTTGGAAATCACTCCTGGATTGCAGCAGGAGCAGAGCCCGACGCCCATCATTTTTATGTCACGATTTGTTTTAAAGGAGTGATCAAATGGATAGAGACTCAAGAAGATATCGCTCTAACTCAGAAAACTGGGCTGGGTATGTGGAAAAACAAAGGAGGTCCTGATCTAACTTCAGTTAGTGAGTTGATTATAAAATGAGCAGATGGAAGACTTAGTGAGATGAGTGAGCAAGACTTCTTTGGGAATCAGGCCTTTCAACAGCTTGAGGAAGAAAAACTCAGAATACAAGACCCTCTTGGTTCAGAGTTTCAGGGAACTGAAAGGTGACTTGACTGGATCTTCCAATTCCAAATCATTCAGCGTTGAGAAAATACAAGAACTGATTAAAATGATACAACTATTACAGTGATCCAACATACATCATCCTATAACAGTCGCAACTCGATTGGATCCTCCAATTCCGAGTTGTTCTAACACAGTGTAAACAAAGAGGTGGAAAGAAGCTGACATTCATAAGGCAAGAAGTCTCAAGTGCCAATACATAACCAGAGCAACCAGTGCTTCGCTAAAACTTTACAATCGAAAGCCTAGCTCAACCATCGATACCCACAAAAATGGCCAAAGTGCGTACATATACTCCTCCCCTTTCGCCCAGCAGAGGCATCTCAGGACTTTCAAGGTGTGGCATCTCCTCAGTCAAATCTGGCCTGAACTCCTTTGTCAGATGTCACCTTAACTTTGCATGGCCTTTGCAGGGGAGTTCGCTGAAACATTAAAGGCTAAAATAGCGTGTGCAGACTCCTCTGGTCAGACGAGAACTCGGCATGACTTCTTTGGAGGAAACCAGCGTACAGGACCATCTTGGGTAGACTACCTGTCGGAACCTCCATGCTTTGCATTTAATGAGTGAGCCGAGGTTTCAACTACCTCCATCCACCTTCATTTATTTTTAGCGAGGACCAAGATCGAGGTCGAGCTAAACTGGCCTCTGGAGAACACGGTGATCCCTTCTACAGCTAAACCCGGCGCTTCAACCCTTTGCGCAGTTCTTTCTATCGCCCCCAAGTGATCATGGGCTGTGACCCTGTGCTTATCCTCAAAGGCGCTTTCGACGTTTCAGGGTTCATGGATAGGAAGGAGCTGCTCCTTGTGCTTTGACATTACGAAAGGCGAGGAGGCGATAGAGCCTAATCACGCACCACATTCCCCTCTTTAATGGATGGTCCTAATCATCTCGGCAAGACTGTGGGCCCGGGTCCTGGACCCCTTTGGCACTTCGCGTCTCGTGGCTGGGAGGAGGTTGCTCCTCGTTCTTCGAAGTCACAAAAGGCGAGGAGGCGATAGAGCCTAATCGCACACCACGTGCCCCTCTTTAATGGACGGTCCTTATCATCTCGGCAAGACTATGGGCCCGGGTCCTGGACGCCTTCGGCACTTCGCGTCTCACAGCTGGGAGGAGGCTGATCCTCGTCCTCCAAAGTCACGATACGCGAAAAGACGATAGAGCCTAATCGCGCACCACGTGTCCCCTTCGATGGACGGCTGAGATTGCTCCGACAATATTGTGGGCCCAAGACCTAGACGCCTTCAACACTTCGCGTCTCGGGGATGGGAGGAGGTTGTTCCTTGTGCTTCGAAGTTACGAAAGGCGAGGAGGAAATAGAGCCTAATCGCACACCATGTGCCCCTCTTTAATGGGCGGTCTTGATCATCTCAGCAAGACTATGGGCCCGAGTCCTGGACGCCTTCGACACTTCGCGTCTCGCGGCTGGGAGGAGGCTTCTCCTCGTTCTTCGAAGTCACGAAGGGAGAAGTGGCGATAGAGCTCGATCGTGTGCCACGTACTCCTCCGGGATGGGTGGCTGAGATCTTTTTGGTGATATATAAGCGTTATCCATTGCGCTAATCCTGGCGCAACTCTGCTAACCGCTATTGCCCGTCGATCGTCGATCTGCTCTATAGATGGATCTTGGCCGTTGACAACATAACTTCGCCTCCTAACTTGATTGGTAACCAGAAATGAGATTTTTTGTGCTACGCTTGGGTGCTTGTCGTGCAGCCTGCAGACCTGGATACTCTTACGCTCAAGACAATAATTGTTGCTAACAATCACCACAAATGAGACATGGAAATTTCAGTTTCTGCTGTGTTTTTTTTTCAGTAGCAGGTGGTTGCGCTGGTGTTTTTGCATGTGCGGCTTGATTATTGTTTTTCTTAGGTTTATTCTTAGGCTTCTTTCCCCCCCCAGACTGTTGCAGAGAAACATATTGAATTGTATTGACCTGATATATTTGAGTCGGGGTGGATTTGGATGAGAGTGGAGTCGACCCGATAGCTGGTGCAGTGACTGAATGATTGGTCGTGTCAGTCGACAATGAAATGGACTGGGTTTTGACGGAACCGATAACTCCATCTTCATAAGCGGTGGAGGGTAGTTTTGATGGATCAGTTGAGGGGCAGGGAGCATTCATAATCAATTCATACAAAGTATCGGATTGGGAATAAACCAAGTCTAGATATTGGTCACGAGCAATGGCTTCCTCTTCCATAACGACACCACTCATGGATACTTCACGAGCAATGGGAGGTAAAATATATTTGGTGAACCATTTAGCCAGTAATTGGTCAGGAATGGTTGCTTTGATCAACTGTTGTCGTCGTCTCCATTCATGGATATGATCAGAAATATGTAAGGATTTGGTTTGATGAAGGGAGGTTAAATTTTCCGTGCATGTTTCGTAATAGATAGGTAACTGGAAGTGAGTGAGAAAATCCATGGAAAGTGAATTAAAATCTTGAAAAGTTCCATGTTGTAACTCAATGTACCATTTGGTTGTTGAACCTATAAGTGTATGCTAGAAAAGACGTAACCTAATAGAATCATATATTAGTGAATTTGATGAACACCATATATGAAAGGTCATAATGTGGTTATTAGGGTCTTCACCAGGTTTTTCATCAAATTTAGGAATATCATAAGGAAATTTGGAAGGGATAAATTTCCAAAAAGGAGAGTGAAATATGGGATCGTTTGTTAATCTCGATAGATCTAGTAGATATAGAGTGGATAAGAATGGTAATTGTCGATTGACATGAGGATGATACTAGTGTGTCATAGGAACACCAGTAGGACCATAAACTGGTTGCGGTGTATAGTTGTAGCCAGCAGGTCCTCCCATATGTTGTTGATGTTGAACAACCAATGTAGGATTCATTTGTTTAGGAACTTTCATAAAAGGAGAGGGGAAACCCATTTGGCCCTAGGGAGGATAACCAGTGTAACCCAGGGGAGGATAGTTCGCTTGATTAGATTGAGGTGAATAACTAGTTCTCCCTTGAGGAGGGTAACTAAGTTGACCTTAAGGAGGGTAAGGGTTTTTCCCTTGAGGAGGGTAATGGTTTTTCCCTTGAGGAGGAAAATATTGTTGGCCTTGAGGATCCCAAGTGGGATTCGGGACTCCTAGAAAGGGTTGTCCATAATGTAATCCAAAAGGATTGGGATTTGGTATTCCTCCCTGTGGGTTGAGGTTTGATGGCCCTCCCTAAGTTGGTTGGTGAAACTTTCCTCCCTTGGGTGGTCCCCAGGATTGTGGGGGATTTTCGGTGAAGGAAGATTGAAATTCCCCCCCTACCATTGGTTGGGTAGAAATTGAGACTTGAACAGAAATTGGGGGTTTCCCCCTAGTCGAAATTGGTGTGTTGAAAGGAGGTTACCCCTCAGTAGGGATTTTTCCACTATACAGAGGTTTCCCCCAATAGGGATGTGTCCCCCATTTTGGTTTTTTTGTGTGGTAGGGATTTTCATCCTTTGATTTGAAGGTGTCCCTACATGGTTTTGGGGAGTATATGAGGTTGCATCTTGAAGAGGAACGGTAGGTGTAACCATCATGGTACTTTGTAAATGACTAGGTAATATGACTCCTGTGTCACTTTGAACTTGTCCTGAAGTGGTAGCCATATGGACTATTTGATTGACGAGATGATCGATAGAATGACCTGACGGTCCTTCCTCCGCACTGACAACAACAAATGCATGTGGAGGGTCAAAGGGTGGTTGACTAAAATTATTTTTTTCATGAATGTCTCGTCCCGATGGAGTTCTCCATATAGAACAAACAAGAGTTTGTTTTGAATCTACCATTCCAGTAGAACATACAGGGGTAGTGTATTCTTCGTTAACATTCAATTGTATTGGTTCCATATCTACTTTTTGATATGGTCTTGACAGTAGGCGAGGGTAATATTCTACTACAATGTTACCTGAGGAATCCATTCGGACGAGGAGTGGATCAAGAGGAACTGACAAAGATGGGTTTACAGGAAGAGTGGAATCTTTCTAAACCGTAACTAAATCTCTCTCAGTATTTTCCAGAAAAGGAGTAGCAACACTCCCAGCGTTAGAATGGTTCTCAACCTCTTCCCGGTAAATATCTTCAGGGGAGTTAGGAGGTATGGGTTCATATCCTTTTGGAGGAAACCCTTGCATCCTACGTGATCTTTGAATACCTTTATCAGCCACAATACCAATTTTAAAGGACAACTAAAGTAAACAAACATCACTCGCTAAAAAAAAATCTAGAAAACAATGCCTTCTCTCATTGAACATACTAGTTGGTGATGAAATCCAACATCGTGTGATCAAATTGAGAAGGGGATTGGATTTGAGCGGGTGGATCAGTTACGTTGGTGGCCTGCTTAATAGACTTACAGCTTGGTGCAAGTTCCCTCATAGTTTTACCCGTAGGTTACCTTCCAAGGAGTCCAGTGAGTTTTACCAACTTATGTTCCAGGTACAACGAATACTTCCCTTCACCATCACCTTGTGTAAGGACCCTAAGGATTATGGCCACTAAGGATACCAACTCACAATCAGCCTCTGGGTGGGTACAATCGACAGTTGAGTCTGAACGTATAGGAAGGATATCAAGTCCAAAATTCTTCAAGAGAACTGAGGACAAATGGACCGGTAAAATCCATACCTCGAATAGATTCAGAATTCACGAAGCTCCAAGACCAAATGAAAATAGTTGATTCTCAAGAAGAACCCCCAATATACGATCGTACTACTACGTGTAGTTAAGCCTTGAAGGGATAATCTCCATTTCTCTCCCGCACGTGACCTCATGTGTAACCCCTGTGTGAGAGGGGGATCCCAGCTATGCTTATATGAAGGTTGGATTTACTCTCCCTATCGCAATATTCTGAGTTTGTCTTGAATGCTTTGGAGAGTTATTCTCACAACCTATTCCAAAGTTTTAGTCCTAGTCTATTGTTGGTGTAAATATCTTAAAAATAAAAGTTTCTAGTTTGATTTTAATTAGCATTCATTTTAATGGATGTTCATTACACAAATGTGTATGATAGTGAAACCGATGATGTTTGAAACTCGACTTCCCCAAAAGGTAAAAAGAATGATATGCAAATTTTATTTTCAATGAACTTCTAGTTACGGGAAGGAGAAGAGATTATTTTCTTTTGTCACTAATCAAACACTCGAGAATGCAAAATTTTATGTGATTTTGTTCTCAATAAGAATTGAAAAAAATTGCCAAATTATAAAGAAAACTTTTCCAATATCCAAAAACAAATGTAGACAAGTCCTTCTTTGTTTGATTGCGAATGTAAATTGAAAAGTTCGTCTAATGCTTCTTGATTTCACTAATAATGAAAAATGACTTCACTACTATGATTTTGAAAAAGGGGAAGCAAAAGTACACAGACAAAGTCATTCTCAGCAATAAATAAGAGACCAAAAGAAGAACAAACTATTTACTTAAAGAAAAACACTAAAAAAAACAAAAATCACACTTTATAGTCTTCTGAAATTGAGTAAGTGATAAAAAAGAAAACAGTATTGTGATCAATGACCTTCCTTATGAAAATCTCTAATCAATCAGATAATCAAGAAGAGAAGCAAAAGAAAGCAATTTTGAGAGAAAATGGTTGATTTTGCAATAAGGAAAGACAACACAAACTCAATTAAGACTAAAAGAATAAAAAAATAACAATATTGAGTCAAACATAAGACAATATCTGATAGAACAGGATCTCAGTCAAAGAAAAAGATGAAAGGATTATGCCCAAAAAGCAAGAGAACTGCAATTTTTCAAAGCAAGAAAAATCGACACTCTGGTAATCAAAGCACTAGAGCGCTACAATGCTCCCTAATTCACTCTGGGAAGTGTCGATCAATAAATCAATGCTATGACTTAAATTGGAGAGGGCGCTAGTCCTGAGACAATTTTTAGAAAAAAACAAAAAATTCAAAAACTTAGGGAAATTCAATCAGCTACTATGTGAGACAACTTTAGCAAAGATGAAAGATTTAAGGACAGATTAAATCAGAAAATGGGATCCAAGGATAGGCAAGGGTCACAGACAAACCAAGGAAAGAACAAAAATTAAAGCTTGATCCACAGTGGAGTCGCCAATTTCTGTTACGGAATAATTCCCCTACAAACAGGTGAATTTTCCTTTGGAGTACAAACCCCTCTACCAAGACATAAAACTACCTTTGGACACTACCATTCCTATAGATTAATTATGTCCATTGAAAAAGAGAGGAGGGATAGTATGATTTACCTCACTTTTGAAGTTTGTCCAAGTTGCCCCAATCCGTGAGTTTCGAATAGTACCTGCAATGGATCACAAGAGACAAACAACTATCTCCTACTCTAATGGATTAGAAAAAATCGATCTATCTATGAATATTAAAAAAAACATAGACAAGTGCATGTAAACATGTACTAGAAGGAAATGGTCCAAGTATATTAATGAGAACTTAAAAAGGAAACTTACAACCTTCAGATGATGTTGCAGCAGCCTCTCCAAGTCCTCCTTGTCCAACCCTTGCTC